>JAUYWI010061512.1:0-15822 GCA_034780595.1 Parotoplana pacifica | reverse complement strand
TGCTTTTGTAAACATTATTGAAATTGTACTTATACTGTATGTTTATATCTTTAAATAAACTTATTATTATTATTATATTAAAAATAAGTAACGAACTTTGTTTACTTAAATTATGTATATTTTGGACTTTGTTAGCTCTAAAATCTTAAAAATATATATAAATATGTGGATAAATGTGTGTCCAGAGCTTATTTCAAATCAGATTTTGTTAAGATTAGTTTCATTTCATTCATTTCACCATGGCGGTGGTAAATGAGGGGCTTATTATTTAAAAAATGATCTTACTTTTAAATAAATGCAGTTTACAGCATTTTATACCATTCAGCCAAAATTCGTTTGAGCTTAGCACAACTCAGAAGCGATTATAATAAATGCACTGTACATAAAAATGTACCACGTTAGCATAGAAAATATATAACTTATTGTGAAATGAACAAATTGGATATTGCATCACCGATTAATTGACATTATCAAGAAATAAAATTTAAATTATGTAATATTTGGCATATGATATAGTTAGGTAAGGTAATACAGATTATATTATAAAAAGTAGCTTAGCTGCTTGATTATCCGTGAAATTTTACAACAAATTTCATTTTATCATGCAGTCGATTAAACTTTGAATAATTTTTTTTAAATGATTTATATAAAAAGCATCACTTTTTTAGTATTCGTATTTAAATAAATCCGTGTTAGGTACGTCACAAGTATCAACATCTGTGGACAATCAAAAAGGGTGTTATAGAGAATGGGCGGCTAAATATAGCAGCATATGTCCAAGAATGGAAACTGGAGAAGGTTTCAAACGATAGTTTTTTTATCGAAAGGAATTAGCTAAGAAGGTGCAACAATTGCTTGAGAGTATGAACTCCGCTTTTAAAGACGTTAAGGAGATCCAGAGTAACCCGACAAAGAAATTGGTTAGCGAAGCTGCAACAGACCTCTAGTAAATTAAAATTGGAAAATTTAATGCTCGTTTTCTTTCATTTATTTAGTTTATTTGAGCGGTGCAGCATGTAATCCAGAGAGAAAAAGTTCACCGGAGAAAGTTTTTAAAGGAAATTATTGTGAGCTTTCACAAAATGTAAGTAATTACCGACGTATTTTTTTTAATTATTAAAATTATTATTTACAGAAAACCATCATCCATTTTATTACACTGGACATGGTTATGAAGTAACATATCTACATTTGCTTGAAACTGAATGACTCTAGTTAGTGTCAGTACATCTTTTCTTACCAGCTGACTGAAACTACAATACATTTTGTACTATTATTCAGATTAATATTTAGTATCAAAATTTTAATACGAAACTGTTTTCATATACGTTTTATTTTCCTGCATTAATTTTGATATTTTTATCTTTTCTATACACATATTCGTAGTGAAAAAAATAGTCTTCTGACGTATATCTATGGACTGACATGAAATTGACATATAATTTATATTTGACGTTATATTATATACAATTTTATACATACACAAAACAGAAACTGTTCAAAAAGTCAAAATTTTTGTTGTTCATACCAATTTTGATTTTCAATATTATGTAATTTTAGCAACACATACCTACCATTATCGATAGAGAATGAACATCGACCCATTTAGTGCATATAGAACCTTATTAACCCATATACATCATTTCGTTAATCTTAAACTTTCCATGTTTCTTAACCGTTTTCTTACACTCATATCTGAAATAGGTACATGTACATGTAGAATTTGGCAGTTAGAAAATACATAAAAGAGCGAGACGAAACATGTTCGTCATCAACCAAACACTGTTATCCTATCTGTTTACTGTTTAGAAAAAAAATAAAGTTTGTTTTCGTAGGATTATTCAGCATACCTTGCCCAATATATATGGGTTGTATAATTTAGTAAATAGACGGTTTAATTTACTAACGCAGTATGCTATGGAACTAATTAATTGACTACTATCTTAAATATTTCTAAGAAACAATAGAACTATTTTATATTTATAACTTAGAATGCCAATAAAGTTGTTACTATCAACATTTTTTACAAAAATTGGTTGTTTTTTAGCCTTTAATATTCATTTGTAGTTTGCTATCATTGATAATTCCGTTATATATGGAGACCCATTGCACCAGGGCAAGTGTGGAATCATATGAAATCATAATGGTTCACTCTTGCCTTCAAAAAAGTATATCTTAAACCTAGATTATTGTCACTACCTCAGAACCATCAAACAAAGCTTGATATTTAACATATAGGTAATTTGGTATAATAATGGACAGCTGTTGAATAATTGGCTTAAGATTGCTTTACGAGATTTTTAATAATTAGCAAATTAAACCTACACCCTTAAAATTAATTTTAGATCCGTAGGGGTGATTGGGCTCCTGATTTTGGACCAGTTGAGTTTGTTCCGCAATGGGGCGCTTCAATTATTGGCGCAGACAAACTGTCTATTGTGTTCAGTATGAATGTTTTGTGTAATAAAGAACAAGGACAAAGATTAGCATCCAATTTCTCAGATGGTGAAGTAAGATCAAATTTTCTTGATAATTTGGTTTTACACAATACAATTTTTTTTAAATTCTTTCACATAGTTTTCTTAGCATTAATTACTTACAATTTTACTAAATTGATGTTGTTATAAGTAAATAATTAATGAGTTATTTAATACTGCCATTAAATTTAAATAAGGGGGTTAAGTACGTCATACTTGCTTCATAAACAATAAATTATCACAATTGAGATAAGAGAATTAAAATTAGTTTATATTTTATCGATTGATGAAGCTTTCTAATATTTTTTTAAAAATTTTCAACAATCTTTTATACTCCAACAAAATCGTAAGTGTTCTTATGAATTTTTTTTTTATTATCTTGTTATTGTATTTAAAATGGATTTGTACAAAGCATTTGACATTCTACCACGGCCAATGATTTGCATTCGACTTAGATGTATTTATTTATTTAATGTTTTCTACACAGCACCGAATTTAGCTATTCTAGATCGGTTGACAAGGGCCATTCCATAAAAAGCTTTCTAGTAATTGTATCTGTCTACATCAGAATTTTACGTCTAGTTCGCTATGTATAATTTAAAATTTACGTTTTGAACATGTGCATCATCCACTTTTATAGTTTAGCTTTAAAATGAAAATTCAATCTAACTTCATTACAGTAGGTACCTATTTTTTCAATCGATTGCAAAGTTAATTTCTCTAATTTATTTTTCAAATGCCAATCTATTTAGGTATATGAATGTTATATATCTGATTGATACATCTTTCCAAAAATCCACCACTTAAATTGGTACATAAATAGCCCGTAGTTCATACCGTGCGATAACCTAATGTCAAAGTAAGGATATTTCATATACCTACGTATTATAATTACCCAACTGCACTTCTAGTTAGCGATATAAAACATTTCTTATCTTATGTTTATGGTAGTTGGTGATATGAAATTGATTTAAAATTTTTACAACCATACTATGTCTTGCATGTGTATATTGCAGAGAGTAATCAAACTTAATATTGCCCAAACAAAATTACAAAGAATACATAGCTATTTTCAGCTGATTGTTTTATTTAATTTAGTATATTCTTTCTATATACCTTTTAAAATATGAGCTTTTGTGTTATTATATTTCGCATGTATGTAGATAGTTGTTTTTAACATTTTGTGGGTCTATACTGTTATCTATTTTCAGTTTGGATGCCTTAAAAGTGTAAAGGTTTCAGGAGCATACTCTGATGACCATCATGTTGCCCAAATTTGCACAACGATCAGTGATTTTCAAGAGACTCCGCTGCACAATGTGTTCCAAGAAGTTTCGAAATATGCGCAGGTATTATAATTGAACACAATAGGAATATAATTATTAGGATCCACTAGCTTCCTCCTTTCTTAACTATCATAGTTTTATTATATTTCGTTACTCCTGCCACTCTCGTTTAATTCATATTTTAGGATACTATTTATTTATATAATTTTAATTACTTTGAATGTTATCTATTTGAACATTGAATTTTAATTCTTAGAGGGGTGTTTTAGAATCTATCTAAGACATGTCTTAATTTCCGTTTTATACAGATTTTTAGCTTTTTTTAATTTTAACATACTTAGGACCATGTCCTAAAAGGATAATTATATTAATTCTAATAAATATATTTTTAAAAATACCTGATTAAGATACTTTTGTTGAGTACCATAGTATTCGATTTAGAAGAAAAATGTTTTATAAGGATTGCCAATTGAAACTCCGTTGTAGCAGAATCCATAATTGAGAAGCACTCATGAAAGTTGTAGGTGCAATTCTCACAGTTGGAAATAGGACCTTGTTGTTTATGCTTACGAATACTGGTGCAGAAGTGGCATTTTGACCTACCAATATTGGTCAGTTGAGGATCAACCAACATTTCAATTTGTAGACCACTTTGTAGTTGAGCATTTTGAGCACTGCATCTTTCATAGAAACATGTGATGCAATCTTTACCTTTCGAAAAGCCACGAGTTATGTAAGAATTGCACCAACAACTTTCATAAGTGTTTCTCAATTATGGATTCTGCTACAACGGAGTTTGAATTGGCAATCAAAGAGGCTGTCCTAATAAAACATTTTTCTCCTAAAAGTATCTTAATCTGGTCTTTTTTAATATATTTATTGGGACTATGTGTTTTTCTATAAATTATATGTTTTTACTTATATTTAACTTACTGCTACTAGATGTTTTGTTTATATCTAACTTATTTACTCTTCCAGCGGATTTTTTCTGTCTTGAAAATGTAAAATATAGTTTACTAAACAATTGTCGGCAAATATATACAGTACTGTGCAAACATAGAAATCGGACCGCATAGTTAGACTAACCCGAGTCCGATCTCTATGTGTGCAAATTAATTGCAACCCCATTAACAATTATATTAGATTTTGGAAATTCCTAATGAATTTTGGAAAATCTAAATTAAATTAGAATTTAAAATATAAATTATCGGCAGAAAAATCCAATTTTCTCCACGTCTGCTTCTGCAGTTCCAACCACCTCAAAATGTCCGCGACCTGGTCATTCACCACCTTATCCAAGGCAGTAACCAAGCGGAAATTGCAATATATATAAACCTAAAAAAGTGGACGGTGAGCCGAATCATCAGCAGGTATCGCGCTACTGGTACAACTTTTGCAACCCGCACAGTGCGCTGTGGAAGCCGCAGCATTATTGGTTCAGCAGCTGCACGTCGTCTTGCTCGCGCCTCCCTTGGCGATTCACGACTCACATCACGCCAGCTACAGCATGAAGTGGGTCGGGTTGTTATGCAGACACACTCCAACACCGTCAGGCGCAGTTTGACGCGCTGCACCAGCTCTTACACCCAACCGCAAGTTTGTCCGTCACAATTGAGTCCGCCAACATTTCCAATGGACAGCCGATGATTGGCGCAATGTAGTCTTTAGTGACAAGATTGGTATCGAGGTTGGTCCTGGCAGGTCACATTTCGTGCGCAGGGCCAGAGGAGGAAGAATTAACGACGCACACACTGTGCAACGCCACAATTTCCAGGTCGAGGTTATGTTTTGGGGCTGCATCACCAGATATGGGACTGGTGCTATAGTACCTATCCATGGCACCATAAATGCAAATCGTTAGGTGGACATCCTTGTGAATTATTCCGTGCCTGCAACCAATGATGGCAACCTCATATTTATGCACGACAATGTCCCAGAATGGCGTTCCGGTTCTGCTCTGGCCCCATTTTCACCAGACATGAATATCATTGAGAATATCTGGTCGCTTCTCAAATTCAAGGTCCACAAGCGTGCCTACACCACACGCCCTGAACTGATTGCAGCAGTGCAGCAGATATGGCACAATGATGTTGACATCATAAGGATGATTCAAAATACCTATAGAACAATGCCAAATTATGTCGCCGAACTCAGTCGCGCTAGGGGAGGTTACACTGGATATTGAAACTTTTTTAACACTGGAACTCTTTTAAACTATATTATATCTTTACAATTGGTACTGTAATTATACTTAAAATAAATTACTTGTATAATAAATTATCTCATATTTTACTGGTGTTGCAACTAATTTGCACAGTACTGTATGTTAGTAGTTTGTCAAAGGCTGCATCAGCTATGACACTTATCAATAAAAGTTTTGGCCTTCCTTTTTATCTTGAAATTCTTTTATGTTAAGTCCGTCGTACTCCAGATTTTTTTCATTATATTAATTCTGTTTTCAGAACAACTTGACTTGTAGTTTCATATAGCTTTGAAATTATGTCGTAATATTACCATGTTTTTTTTCAGAAAATGAATTTCGCTGTGGTTGGATCTCAGATAATTGGAGTGGTACCGTTGCAAGCTTTACTTTTGACTGCTGATTATTTTATTGAAAAGGAATCGCTTTTCATTCTGGAAGAGGAACAAAAAATCCGTTTGGTAATTTTCATTTTTTACACATATGTTCAGGGAATCTAGTAGAGGAAGGGCTAAGTTTTAGACAATGAAACTGACTACCGAAACAGATCTTATTACTTTTCATACATTCTATTTTTAGGCAAGTCAGCGCCTAGGTCTCAGTTCACTGACCAATTTCATTCCTAAGCAACGGATTATTGAATATGCCGTGGATGATCCTGAACAAGTAGGACCATTGGCCACTATGTCTGTACGAAATTTCATTCTTTCATTGGAAACAGGAAATAGTTGTCCTGATTGGAATCACATGCTCAAAATCACCGCCGCTATGGTAAGAAATTAAAGATCTTAAAATTTTTGAATATTTCAATTTTTTATTCATTAATCACTGTGAAAAATAATTTGGTGCATTTTTTTACAACATACGTTGCTAATTCACAACATATGTTGCTATTTGTGAATTAGCAATGTAGGTACATATGTTGTGAAAAAAATACATAATTTTTGTGAATTTACAAAAAACGGTAATTTCACAATAAACTTTTTAATATTATTTTGTGATTATTTTTCTCATTGATGATTCTGTGCGGAAGATACCTAACTATTTCTTTTGCATTGATTGTTTATAAATATTTGACTGCTATTAATGTGGGTCAACTCTACAAGAGTGATTACAGTCTCAGTTACACACTCCACTGGTTTAAAGACAATCAAATTTGCCTCTCTGTGGTGTCTAGTATCACATCCGAAAGGAATACAAACAGTTTTTTCTTCAAATTCTATGCTTAACGCCAACCACAGCTGTGATATAGGATATGTATTATGCCACTTGCATTTAATATATAGCCAGTATCCTTCGGTCACACGTAGACCAGATATGACAACCTTTCGCGGTCCTTGAGCTCAGATCGTCCTCCGTATATCAAGCGGGTCGGACAGTGGTTGTATAGTTCCTGAGCACTTTCGGAACCCTATCCACCAAGTAACTTCAAAGTTTCCCACGAGTGGGTCTCGAACTGGGTACCTTCCAATATCTGTATATCAGTTACTACGCGTGAGCACTACCAACCTCAAAACTCGACGTTGAACAAAACAAAGGCGCAAAGACATCCTCAGACAAGCCAATCTGATTCCCATCACAGAAAGAAAGAAAATCTTTACACTTAATTCAGTGGAATAAGCATCAGAAACAGAATCAATCCCAGTAGCGAGGTAGCTATCACTTTCTTTTACTTGGTGGACAGGGTTCCGAAAGCGCTGATGGACTAGACAACCTACGTCCGACCAGCCTGAGAAGTGGTAAAGGTGACACCATGGGAGCCAGGCAATTCGGTCAACGTGTGCCACCCCGTGTGGCGTCCGTGAGTACTGGTTGAACCATGTGTAGCTTGCGAAGAGCTCATAAAATCTACCCGGATCACAGCTGTAAGAGCTCTAGAACTGTGATGGTTCATATGACCCCAATATGGACCAGCTTCGTTTGTGACCTTAAATGGCGAGCAAAAGAAGAGGAAGAAGAAGTTAGCTAACAAATTCTACACTGAAAAAATCGATAAACTGAAAAGCCATCATAGCCAAGCACCATAGTTAAATGAAAACGAAGGATACCTAGATTTATTCTCGGATATTTGACTTGTTAGACATTATAACTAGTTCTGTGGCTACAATAGAGAAGTAAAATTAGGACGAAAATTGCGGGTGTAGCAGCAAAGTTTCCAAAATCTACTTTGTGTATGTTGTAAATTTCAGTCAAACTGCGGTGCATCCTTATTTTCCTAAGAAATTGTATTTGTTGTAATTTGATTGTGCACTGTTACTACTAGTATAATATCAAGATATTTTCCCAACTGTCGCCCCCCACCCCAAAAAAAATAAGAAAACGAACAATTATATTAGGATCTCATTTATCTCTGATAAACCTACAGGCTTTGAGGGACTAAAATCGCCATAGATCCTACATTGGAACCTTACATACGCTTTTGAAATCATGACTACCTTGGATCTTTAGTCGTATTTTAATGTGTTTGATTTTTAAAAAAATTTAATTATTGTCGAGTTGGTTATGGTTCTATTAAATGTGTCATTACTTTTAGAGTAGTGCTTTGGCAACAATGACAGGTCTTGACCTTCTTGTTCACTCGGAGCCATCAGAAAAATTAACAACATTGAGAAAAGTTTTACCATCTCTTCATAGTGCAACACGACAGTTAATAAAAGACTTAGATGCCTCGTCTTCGGAAGATGAATCTGATTCTGTTTTTGTGGTTAGTTTTTTTTAGTTGTGTATTAACTTTTGAAATTTAATTTTAAGCCAATTGCCTTGCCTTGCCTAATGGCCTTTAGACATAGCATCGTTAAAAGGGGCCGTGTTTGAGCACTTCTTATTAAAACAACAAATGGTTTCTTGGCATCATGAAATTGATATTATTTCTTCAGACTTTAGTGGTGAATAAATGTTCCAAATTTTGTAAGACCTTTTGTTACCATATACGAACTTTAATTTCATATTTTTTATCTTAGGAACTGTTGCTATGGAGGCAAATATTACATAACAACAAGAAACTTTTGCAAATTTGTCTCCATAGCCATATTTTATTGTAATTTGACCACAAGAAAATTTAGCTACAACTTTCAATTAATCAAGTTTCTACTTGCAAATGTTTCTATGAACAGCATTATGGCATAGAAACAAACATTTTTTACTACCTAATTTGTTCCATTTGATCACAAAAATCCTTAGTTACCATATCTGAACTTTTAACTTAGAAATTGTTGGGAACAAGCAACAACCAAAGTGTCCTCATTTTGATATACTTAACAAAAATTTATATGAATTCATACAAAAAATGAAAAGAAATTATTAAAGAAAAAAGTTCTCAAAGTATGTTAGCTCAAACCCAAAATTTATACGTAAATCATTTTAGAGTAAGCTCTCTCTATTTAGTAGTATGAATGTGTTTTTTTATAAATGATATTTTAACAAAGTCAGTAAACGTTATAATGCAAAATCACAAGTAATGTTGAATAAAAAACAAAAATTAAGAAGTTTGAACATCTAGTACAAAGAATGTCCGTAATTTAGATATATTTTTAACTTTGTTAGCTCTAATATTGTAAAATATTATTTATCTGAAAAACAATAGCTTCATACTATTTCCTAATACAAAAATTATTTCGCATGTATTTTAGGGTTTGAGCTAACAAACTTTTGGTATTTAAATTTAAAACAGTAAATGTAAATAAATTTAATTTTACATACTACTTTATAAGTATATTATTATTGTAAATTCTCATTCTACAATTTTCTTTTAGACAAAAGATAATCATAAAATATCAAAGTAAGTATCCATAATTACCTTAAAAATATCTCTTCCTTAAAAAATAAAATAAAAGAGTAATGGATATACTGTTTTGAGAATAACCCCAACTGCATAATGCTTATTTATTTATTTCCTCAAATGAAATGAGCATTTATTTATTCTCCACATTAACCCTTTGTCCATAAAGTTCCTTAATACAAAAGCGGTAAATCCGATTGAACTGAATTTTTGGGTTTATGGAAAGAATTTAAAAAAATCTATTCCATCCATCCAAAAGGGCTCACAGTGGCATTTTAATGTAGGTTACGTGTATCCATTTACCACGAAAATACTTGAAAGAGCCAAGGACTCTGCTGATCGCTCACATTAGAGAAGCCATTTTGATTCGCCGACGCAAGCCACAGATTATCCGGGACTCTGGATGAACCACACTGACAGGGTGATATATTTGTGCTCTGACTCTAAATGGAATTTTAATATTTAATAACGAAAAAAAGTTTTGTTACCAAATATCTCTATGATTACCAACTATTTCTCTATGCGTAGACATACATATATTTATGTATGATAATGGTGAATAAAGCCGAAAATTTACATTTCATTTTTTTTAGTTTGATCATTTTTATTATTTTGTTTTATTTATTATGGAACTCCAATATGCCCACCATCAACTGCTTTATTTTAAAATATTTAATATTAGTTTATTAGAATACCTTCATATTTGGCATAGGTATTCTTTATCAAGTATTTAATTGTATTGGCAAGTAAAAAAGCTATTAAAAAGTTAGAAGTTGAGGTTAATTGATTTTGATCTCAGAGTTGGTCAAATATAATTTCATCAAATTCCATCAAATCATTAAAATTGATCTAAAAACTAATTCAGAAAAACCTATAGGTACATTACATAGAAAACTTAAAGCCAATTAGTCAACATTGCAGATACTGTATATTAGGTTTAGATTGTTTGAGAGTTACGATTATTATTAATTTAAATTTTATTCATCCACAGTAAGAGCATTACAAAGTATACTACTGAATGAAACTGGTCAATATAGTTTCCTGTAAAAATGCACCATATTAGAAAATTATCCTTCCTAGATGGTGTAATTCTTTCAGTACCTCAAAATCACAGATAATCCCAATGCATTATTACTGAAAGTTATTATTTCACATATTTATAAGATGTTTGGGGATCTCAATTTGTTTGCTTAACTATACCTTTTCTGTTATTCCAGCTCTTCAATGCAAACAGTCAATGAATTAGTATCGTTGGCAAAGGTTATCAGTTCTCTTTGGCCAAATATAGTCGAATTGTCGCAGATTTGTCAAATAGAAAATAAACTTCATCTTCAAGTAATGTTCTTTTATTTTATGATATTTCCAAGATACCTGTTCATTTTTTGCTGCTACAGAGTTCTAATGTATGGATCATCCAACAGCGTTCAATTTATTCTTTCTTCTTCCATACTTTTTTTTTCATTTTAAATCATATGACTTTTGTCTAAATTTGCTATTACATCTACTCCATTGTTTCCTTCAAGACCACAGTGACATAGGGCCCCACATCAGATTGATCGTTTAGTCATTCTGGTAAGCTAAAAGCTATTTTGTACCTTTGATGAATTTTAGCCGCTTTTAAAAAACATATTGCTGGCTTCCAAGTATGACTTGCATTGCTGTGCCTGTTACGTAGTAGACTTTGAACGGAACAAATTCGATATTGAGATCATGTATTCTATGCCTAGAATGTAACATTAACACTTTTAAACTAAGTGATGGTTGCAACATGTTTTCTCTATACAAGAAATCATTCTCAAAAGCATACATTTGTGTATTTATGTACTTATGTATTTACCTATTCATAAATACATAAGTATAATAAACTTCTCTAATATTTTCAAATCAATATCACTTGCATTATGATTTATTGGAATAAGTAGGTACCTACACTAAGATGTTTTTGAAATACTAAAAATTTAAACTGCCCACTCTTAAGAACATTATTCAATTATTTTTAATACATGTATAAAGTGTTGTTTCCATGTAGATAAATGCAGGTAATTTATTTCAGTAGCAATAAGCCACAATTATGAAACTATTTTGGTATATTATAATTTTTTATGTACTCATTTTTGTTTTCCCCTATTATGCAGACTTCTATTAATTGGTTAGAATTGAGTCTTCGTTCAACTGTGGATGGAATAAAACATCTTGTTCAGAATTTACAAATTGATGAATTAACGAAAAATAAAGTAAGTACAATATGTACAATTAAAACGCAACAGTCTAGAGATGTGTGAGCGGAACATAGTAGGTCAAAATGAGGAATGCCACTTAAAAGAGCCGATATCTCATCAAGTGTCATATTTCAGACTACCTCAGTCTGGGACCCAAGGGGGAGATTATCATAACAGGTACTGATTCGCGAATATTTCAAGGATATCTACAACATAAACATAGTCACACTTTTTAATGGTCATCCGAACCTTCAACGTATTTTTGCTCATCCAATCCATTCTACAAACATTGTTCTTAATTGGTCCAAGCCTTTTAAATGCTATAATTGTTTTTTTTGTTCTTGGTTTTTTCTTTCTTGATTAGTGTTTTATTCACATTTTTGTTCTTTTGAGCACTTTATCTATGTTTTATGTTCCTTTCTATCATTGTACAGGGGGAGTCAATCAAAAGTCATTTTTAGTAAAAATAAATTAAATAATATGTACAACATTACTTGCAACTAAGTTTGTTATTTATATAAAATACAATACTACTTGCAAGTAATGTTGTACAAAATGTTTAATTTATTTTTACGAAAAATGACCAGACTTTTGACTCACACTGTTCCTAAATTTTTCTATGGTCTGTCTTTTACTTTTTTGTTATTTCATTATTTAATACTGATGATGCTAATAAAACCAAACCTTCATCATTAATTCATTTATTTTTAATTGTTTATTTTCCATTATAAGTTGGATTTTTATTCATCATTTATTATAACATATCTAAAGGTAGTAACATACAATATCAATACAATAAAAAAGGGACTGTCATCTCTAGTTTAGTATTATATAGCTAATTGTAATATCTTTTAAACCAAAAAAGACTTTTGTAATTATCTATTTTTGTTGATGAGATATTTATATTATTCATTTTAATGTATCATACTTTAACTATTAAAAATGAATCATATTAAAGTTAGTGGCACAAAAAACCTTGCGTTGACAGTCCACTGTTTTAATATGTCCCTGATTTGTCTTATACTGTTGCATTCCTGAAGTGGTCACGGAGAGTTCAGCTCAAAATAAGTCAAGAAATCCTTTATTGTGTTGTTTTCTAACATCGGGGGATGTTACGAGTATGTTCAGTTGTCGCTTGTAAATATATTTACATACAGCGGCAACTCAATAATTATTTAAGTAAGAACCTAACATTTTAAACCATGTTTATTATTATCTTTTAGATCGTTGAAGATTCTTCGTTACTTTTAGAAAACGCAGAAAGTTTCTCTACTAAATCACACAAACAATTGTCAGAACTCAATTAGTTTCATTATATGTATATACCTAACTATACCTAGCTCTACCAAATTCTCTTTAATGATTAAATATATTATTCATATGTACCTAATTATTTCATTGATTTTGACTCAAATCTCTGTTTAAATCAGCAGTTGTAAAAGAATACTTACTATTGGGGTGTTAAAAATGCAATATTGTGCTTCTATGAAAAGGTTCTATTACTGTTATCCATCATCCATTTTAAAATCAATTTTGTAAACGTGTATCTGTATTTCTGTACAATTCCAACCATTAGGTTTCTTTACATGAAACTTCAAGACTTTTGCACTAAGTTTGAAATTTTGAGCTTTACAATTGTTGAAGTAGACATATGGTGATCTTAAATATATTTTTTAATTATTTATTTAGGTATCCATTTACGTTAGGTATATGAATAAACTCATTTGTAAATATTTGCTGAAATTGATACAAAATATAACATTGCATGCTAACCAACTATTGTTAACCAACGAAATTGCAGTGTAAACAAATGTCATTTCTAGCATTGTGATATTTACAATATTGCAGATTACCTTACTTACCTACTTTAAAAAAATGATTTTAATTTTGCTACTGTTTTGATACAGTATTTCAAAATGAAAGTGTTTTTAATTATTGTGTTATGTAAGTATTAGTTAATTTAATTTTCTATCTTAAAATGAATCCTCACCTGCTGCCATACTGATTCCCCATTGCCACTGGACCAGATACTTCAGGACGATAGGGAGGCTGATACCGCACAAGTCTCCTTCACTTTTGCGGGATCAGCCTCACGCGCAAGTCATGACATCAAGTCCTGTGGCAATGGGGAATCAGTATGGCAGCAGGTGAGGATTCATTTTAAGATGCAGAAAGTGACAGGAATGCCATTTAACCGCCATTCCGATTTTCTGTCATGGTTTACTCCCTTAGCCTTTGTCTTTCATAAGGCAGTGGAGCTATTTGACCCATAGCTAAGCTTATTTGAAGGCAGCTATATTCGCCTTTGACGTGTCCTCTTCGTCGGGTTGGTCCGGGGTTGCTTATTTAGTGTATTCGCAGCTAACCACCATATCTGATGGCCTATCCTCCATCGGCCACCTGAGGACCCGACCCTTTTCCAGTTATAGCTTTGTTTGACCTAGCATACAACAATACCGTACACACACTTTTCTAAAATGACTTTTGACATCTTAAAAATCTACAATATGGTTTACCTAACATAGAAATTAATAATAAAGTGTACTACGGCTATAAATCAGTTTCATAATTCAACAGTAAGATTGATTTTAATGTAGCTTTCAGAGTATTTTATAAGATCTGGCTGATCCTGAATAATTTTCAGAAAATTTTAATTAAATCTATGCGTAGTAATTTACATAGTTTAACAGAAATACCTAATATTGAATAACTCCTTTGTTAACTACTAACAATATCCAAAAGATATCGTGTGATGTGGGGCCACTATATTCTTGCAGGTCTATAAAAATGTTTTATCGAATTATATTTCCGTAAAATGGTTCTAAACTTATTTAAAATAGTTCATTATTTGTTTCTGGGTCTTTTTATAGTGGTTTTGGAATATTTTTTCACTTAAAATTGAATTTTAAAAATAATTTTTAATACATCAACTCGAATCAGACCCAAAATCAATGGATCTTAATTTCTGCTTTTAGATAAAGCTATGAAAAGTTTACTTTATTTGCTACAATAATAAAATATCGGATAAAGAATAGATGTATCAATAATGAAGAAATTCCAATCTAGATATTCAGGTGTTTGTAAATAAACTCAAGATATTACAATCCAGCAATCAATGGTTTTTTAAATGTCGAAAGTCTAAATTACACTTTCTTTGACAAATCTTCTATAACAAAAACTTTTGTTTTTAAACTCTTGATTTTGCAAACAACATTTATGCGTAACCTAATTTATGATCACCGTATTTTATTAGAAAAACTGTTGGACATAAAGTTTAGAGCACTGGAAATACATATTTAAAAATCAGTATTACTTGAAAACCTTTATTGCTGTAACAAAAGGAATATTTCAACACGAAGTAACTGAACTATTGACAGTAAAATGTTGTAATGGATGGCATTTATGTACACAGCATTTTCTGTTACTAGTAATATTTTTATATAATTTTTTTAAATATTCCTTTTGTTACTGATTTTTTAATAGTACGCTAAACTGTATGTCAAACACTACATATACAGATAGCTACAGGGTATTTTGAACACAAAAATTTTCATTCCTCTGAATCATCATTTTTTAATGAAAATGTCTACATTAATATATGCATCTACAACTACACAAATAACTGATTTTCTTTATATATTATATTTTACCCTGTGTTGTGACCATAAATAAATAATATTTTTAAAACCCGGAATATACAATATAAAATATTGGAATGTATGACTAGTAGTGTAGTATACCTAACAAATATTAATCAAATGATTATTATTCCTTATAAAATAAACTAAGAGAGTTAAATTTAGAGAAACGTAATTTAAGGAGAAAAATAAACAAGAAGAAAGTATTTAAAAGGCCATGTTTA
>JAUYWI010061501.1:0-15823 GCA_034780595.1 Parotoplana pacifica | reverse complement strand
TTATATGGCTACGTGTAAAAATACGCATCGGAAAAACTTGTTTATTGTTTTCTCAACAATTGACAAAATGCACATACAATAGTTTGACTTAATGACGTCGATATATGTAGGCATTTTACATACTTATGAATTAAACAGGAAACAATTTACTGTCAATAATATAACATGTTCGTACATATTTATGTCTCAGTTACCTCCACAGCAATTTGTACAAAATTTAGCAGAACATTTACCGCCCACCGGTTCAAGACAACCAAGGCATTTGTCAAACGTTTTGTTTCCATTGCACATACCTTTACACTGCCTTCGAGTATCAAACAGTTCAGCAAATTCGGCTTTTGGTAATCCCTGGCCTCTGACGTAATATGTTATGAGCGGCAACGCGACCAGCGTTGTTTCTCTCGTTGTCCAAAACATAGCGCCAACTTGTGCCATTAGCAGAAACCATGGGATTCAGTAGAGCACCCTAACCTCGACCTTGATTCAATCTCCTTACTGCATTTCGTCCAGCCATAATTCTACGTCCCACAGCACCTCGACCACCTCCAACGGCAATTTCGCCATCGAATGAATCATCTGAGCTGACTTCGACTGGAGATTCAGCGTTTTGACCTTCATCTGTATCTTCTTCTGATGATGATTCCGTGTCTTGATTATCATCTACGTCTGTATCATTGTCACCATTGTCATCTAGTTCGTGTTCTGAAACGTCGTCATCAATATCCTGCATATTCTGAACTATCAAAGCGGCTTCCTCTGCCGAGTACTTTCTTCTGGTAGCCATTAGGTAGATACTTGTGATCAGGAAGCTAATAAAATAAACTGATTGCTAAATAGTATATGCAGGCAGGCAGGTACTTATATCAGGTAATTTTACTAGAAATGCTAATATTACAAAGCAACGAATTGTGAATGAGAATATCTGATTGGTTGTGGCTGTAGCATTCGACAATCGACAGAACATATTATGTATTATAATTCCAGCTAGGTACCTATCGATTGAAGTATTGTGCATAGATTATTTTCTCTATGCTTCAGAGGACAATTTCTCTCAGACAATTTCTCAGATACGCTTTCTATTTCTATTTGTGCTGTGTATTCAACGCAGAAAGTAATCAATATAACGTAGCGGTCTTTTGACCGCTGCAGTAGTTAATGGTAGATAGGACAAATATCTATACATAAAATGAGACAAATAAAAAATGATTTTTAGAATTTATAGGTCTGTATATATAAATAAAAGTCACAAAACGTTTTATCTAAAAATCAATTAATAAGCTAATTATACTCATCAATAGATATCAGCTGCGGTCAATAGTGTTAAACATTAAAATATTTTATGAACCACAATAGAAACTAAAAATTCATTTCTATTTACTCCAACCAAATATAAACTTATAAATAGATTGACCAAAATGTAAACAATTCAATTTTATTTAAATGTTTTAAATGCTCTGTATTTAAAAGAATTTACTTCTATGTTACTTAGAAGTATAAAATATATTATATTAAATTAAAATTTTATGAATTAATATACATTTATATTTGTTGACTAATTAGAAATTAGTCAGACCAATTATAAATTTATATCTGGTCAGACCAATTCAGCATTTCCACATTAGTAGCCAAATTAATCATAACAGAGAACAAAATTTGTCCAAATATACAAAACTATCTTTTAATGTATATTTATATAAGTACATTAAATTAATTAATACATTATATGTCCTCCTTTAGCCTTTAAAAGGGCTGAAATGGGTTGGAATTAATACAATAAAATTGTAGCATATCTTTTTTAGGCTTTCATCATGGTTCCATATCTTCAAAAGCATACTAAATTAACAAAGTTTTGGTTGTTGTATCTGTGGTTTAGAGTTTTTGCTTCATAATTGCCCACAAATTCTCAATTGGATGTATGTCATGGAAGTTGCCTAGTCACTTTAATACAGAAATATTTACTTCATTTGACTTGGCTTTCACCTTTTTGCAGTATGACAGGGTGCCAGATCCTGTTCAGAATATCATCATCAAACAGCAGAGCCATAGGAATAACCAAGACAAACACTATACCAATAATTTTAGAAGGCCCCTACTTTTTGTTGCTTTTAAAAAATGATTTTGTTTTAACATTTTTTACTGTTGCTTATGCACTATAAATAAATTTCTATGAAAATTCAAGTTACTAGGTTTATCAATCATTCAATATAATCTGCATGTATATTTTAATTTTATATTTGGTAAAATTTATAATATTCTATTACTGCTTATTTTCATACAATATATTTGGTAATATTTAGGTATACTATTTATTGTTAATTTAGACATTACATTAAATATATTTAGAAGCAGAACACAATTTTTTTATGAGTTAATAATTATATATAATTGTTTTTAAAACCCCTATTATTTAAACAATTGGATAATTCGTGGCATAAAATCTACTATAAAAACTTTTAAAAGATATTAAAAAATAAAATTGCATATAATGTGCCAAGACAGGATTCAAACCAGAAACATATGGATTCTGAGACTGACACTCTCCACTAGACCATAAACACCAACAATAAATGTCTGCATATTTAAAATTGTAATGGCTAATGTATTTTAACTTTCAACTATTTCTGTAATTTTTAGAAATTGGGGGAAAATGAGCTTTAAGAAAAAATGCTCTGGTTCAGACAGCCAAACAACATCAAGCACTAGAAGTTAAAGAATTAGGCAAAATTATTAAGTTCACTATTGTCATTTTTCCTACCTCAGCCAGTTCTTTATCACCAGTAGCACCTACCTCAGCCTGTTCTTCAACTTCACTAGTAGTGTCTACAGAAGTTTTCACTAAACCAAAATTGGCTGAAGAAAAATGATTTTCCTTCAAGTTTATTTGGTAAAGTAAAAGTGGTTTTGCCAAAAGTTTGATCTGAAGTGGTTTTTAAAATAGACATGACCAGATTATAAGCAGACAAATGATTCTGTAACATTTCGTTTTCGTAAAATAGCATCACTAGTAAGCCAGATGTTACTTTTATGGAAAAGGTTTATGCCAATTGGAAAGAGGCATGTAGGAAAAATCAAGGGTTCTCTCTTCATGAAAATTCCTAATGTCAGAAAACAGCTATTTTACATCCATTAATGATACATGCAAAACATAAAAACATAATGATTATGTTTGGAAAAATAGAAAATGAAAAAGTCATTATCATTTCAAGCATCAAGCTTTTAGGTAGGCTAGGTCTTGCTTTATAATAAGATAAAGAAGAAAATGTCTAAAATTGAGGGATGAGCATGATCCACAATTACAACAGTAGCTGCTGAAAATGAAATCTTAGAAATTATGGCTAACACAGTTTTAAGACAGATAGCAAAGTCTATCAAAATGTCAAAACTTTATATATCTTGGCTGATGAGACAATTGGTGTATCAAACAAAGAACAAGTAGTTTTATGCATCTGATAGAATGACAAACAAATGGCCATTCACAAAGACTACATTGGTATCTATAGTATGGAGTCAATTGATGCTTAAATGATCACAACAATAATTAAAGATGTTCTTTTATGACTTGATTTAAATTTGACAGAATGCAGTGAACAATATTGGGAGCAAAAACAAGAGTAGCCACTAATATTAAAATTGTTTAGACACCCATTGTTATGAATTTAGCTTGTATTGACAAAATAAAAGCTAAAGCTTTTAAGAACACTCTCAATACAACTTATGAAGTTACTAAAGTTCTAAGTATTCACCAAAACATGATGCTTTTAAAAATATATAAACTGAGATAAGAGAAAACAATGACACAACAAAAATATTGGAAAATTACTTCTTATCCTACTAGATGGACTGTATGTGCAACAGCACTCCAAAGTATTTTAGATAACTATGAATCCCTACTTGACACAGATGGTAGCTGCAAAGAAATTGAAATGAGAGCACAGATTTATGGAGTAAAGTCACTAAAATGGAAACATATGATTTTCAGTGGCTTACATCCATGTTTCTTATTTCTACATGTCAATAATTTGATTTCCACCCTACAATCCTCACAGTTGTTAGCTGCTGAGGCTCAGTCTATTGCTGAAATGACCATTAACAATAATGAAACCTATACACTGGTTTAAGATAAAGTTACAAAGGAGTCTAAATGACTTGGTATCCCTGATCTGAAATTACCAAGAAAGCTTTTTTGTGCCATGAAAACTTGACAATAAGCCAACAGCTGCTACATTTTCAACAATACCAGAATATGTATATAGACAGATTTACTATGAAATGATTGACCTAGCCATAATCTGTATCAAAGATCAATTCAACCAAAATGATTACCAATTATATTCCAATTGTGAAAGAAACACTATTGGTGAAAGTAGCTGCAGATAAAAACAATGAAGACATTCTTATCAAAGTAACTGATTTTTATAAAGGTGACTTTGATGTCAATCTTCTTCACAAATAATTGACTGTATTTTCCATAAATTATAGATTACATAGTGATGTATTCACACTATCTTTCATAATTGATTATATTCTCACTCAATTGTATGATGTACAACAACTAGTAAGCCAAGTTATTATATTATTGTAACAAATTTTAGTAATGCTGGTTAATGAAAAGCAGTATGTAACAGCATTCAGGACCTTATGACATGTAAAGAGTTATCTTAGAGCCACTATGGATCAAAATCATTTGAATCATTTGATGATGCTATTGGTTCATAAGGAAAGAACTGACACTAGGTAATTACTGTAGCTATCCCATTTGTTCAAAACTTTCAACACAGAAACCAAATATTTGGCAAATTTAGAACATCATTATCAGACTTGATTGTTTATTTACCTAGTAGGTTATATTTTAGTATATATCCATTACACATTCTATATAATTACAATACATTTTTTTACTCTACTATATTACTAATGTTGCTGATCTGTTTGTTCAAAACTCTCAACCAAGAAATCAAATATTATGTCAATTTTAGAACATTATTAATACATGACATATATATTCATTCTTTATACATTCTCAAACTTTATTGTATATTTACCTAGTTGGTTATATTTTAGCATTGGTTACACATTGGTTACACATTCCATATATTTACATTAAACTTTTTTTCAATTTTATATTATCATAACATGTTTATTAGAGTATCTGTTTTATTTCTACCTTTTTGTTTTTCAAATTTTATCAATCTATGTTTAAATAAATTTTTTGTATAATTTTGAATATCAAATGCAAGTAGTATATGAAATAAATCAGAAAAGAGAAATACCAAACATAGGCATTATTAATATCAACATAGTCAGGTTAGAACCAGGCATCTCTGGATTGAGAGTCAAGTGTCCAACTACATGACCAGTGCTTAGAAACATTCTTATACCCACACCCAACTACTAGAAATAGTTAGCTATATTTGGTTTTAAGTAAAGGAAGCACATATTTTTTTGGTCATAAGTAAGCATATTGTGGAGATTGTGAATAATTTTTAATATCAAACAAAGGGCACCTTTATAATAAACATATACACTTCATTACTTCATCCTATTCAGATATGATGGTTTATGAGTATGAGTATGACCATCAGTCTACCAACTATGTTCTTTGAAAAAAATAATACCTAAAAATTTGAAACATGAAAATTGTAATATTGTGCAAGCAAATCTATTCAAAAACTTTTCTCTGGACTATCATTCTGGGATTAATTTTATTTGGAGTGATGGTTAAATTGTTGTGTTGAAATAACTAATAATTAAGCAAGCATGTATAAAATATATTGAAAAAATGAATTAACTTTAGAATTATAAAATTCATAAAATAAATTTTAATATTGTTGGTTTGCTAAAATAGAGAAATGAATTATGAGAGCCAGCTTTTCTGCTTTTTTACAGTTATGTGAATAGTGAGTATAAGAATGATTCTTGTACAAACTGCTGGTCCTGTGGTTAGACACTGGATTCACAATCTAGAGATGCCTGGTTCTTACCTGACTATGTACTCTGGGGAATAGGATATTAGTAATGCCTATGTTTGGTTTGGTATTTCTCTCTTCTAATTTTGAATATCTTCATTTTTAATATTGTGACTTTTAGTAATGTGCTGGACCAACAGAAATTACCTTCCTTTCAGGCATGAGGGAGAAGTCACTTCTCATCTGAGGGATCAATATACTCTCAGTTATATGGATATATTGATATTGGTCAACCATGCCCTCCATTATTATTAAAAGCAACCCCAAAACATAACCTTCTAGGGATGCTTCACCATTTTGTTTAGATGAAGTGGAGATAATGGCTCACCAGAAGATCACCTTAGATATTTAGCTACATAACCCTGGACAAACAAATGGATCTCATCAGGAAAAAATTACCTTGTTTCATTGTTCAACACCCCAATAGTGATGTTATTTAGCTAATTATAATCATTTCAGCTTCATTAGGAGCTTTTTTCTTCAATAATTGGTTGGCAAATCAACCAGGATTTGTTAATATGTGTCACACCATTCTATTGCTAGCAGCCACACTTGCTGTCATTCATGGATTTCATTTACTTTGTGATTGTCATACATTTTTATCTTGGACTCTGTAATTATTTTTCTGCAGCACGAACCCTTTCTTGATGATTTTGCTGATCCATAGGCTTTGAAGTTGGAAACTATTTATGACAGTTCAATAGTGAACACCAGTCTTGACAGCTATCTCTGAACATTTTGGAGGTGTGTTGAGATAAAGTATTTATCTTTTCATGAACTACATCACTTGTTTCCATTTTATGTTTAAAAAATTCTATTAGAGACATAAAATGTTATATATATGCTGAAAAACTCACAAAACTACCAATCAGTAAAAGAGATGTTTATCTCCTTCCTGATTGGTAATTTTTTCACAGACTTTGTTCAAATAATGAATATTGTATACAGTATATATTGCAAAAGTAATCATTTTATCATACTTTACCAACTTACTTGGTCTTTATTTATTGATAATCTGAAGCCTACTGTTTTTTTCAACATATTGCAATTAATTTGGTTATCACCAAGTATATTTATTGATAAAGAATTAATAAATTAGAAATACTAAACAATATTATGGTCAAACTAGATTGACACATTAAAAATATAAAATATTTACAGAAATTTAAGGTTCCATTACTGGATAACTAAATTAGGTATTTTAGGCCATAGACATTATTAGGCTGCATATTCATCATAGTTTCATATATTCTGTATTTTTAAATATATTCATTTTTATGACTGAGATGCAACCTGAAAGCCAAAAAGATTGATAATTTTTATATTTTGATTTATATTTTAATTCAAGCAGTTTATGTAATAGTGCAGCTGATCAACTACCAAAGGTGTTCATAAAAACAAATAACAGAAACACATAAAATTAATGACCAAATATATCACTATTAAAAAAATAATTCAACCTGTCCCACCTTACTGTATTCTGGGTTTATGAAAATATTTGTCCTTAGAGTATAACCCAAGGGCAATTTTAAAAATATGATTGAAAATCTAGCTAAGAAGAATTGATGTTTTTCCTGCTCTGATAAAACATATATAGGGTGATCATAAAAGTATGCAACTCAATAGTTATGTTTTGCTATTTAGCACTGTTAGATGTTTGTATGATCTATAAAACCATCAATATCACAACTCTTAAAAGTCAACTTTCCCACCATCAATGGCAAGCAAGGTTCTGCACAGAGTAATTTTTACATTTCAACATATTTTTTAGAGTTGCATAGTTTTGTGATCACTCTGTAGTTCAGTTACTATGAATGTCACTGACTAATGTTTTAAATGAGAATTACTATAATTAATTTCGCAACTTGTGTATTTACTGAATTTGGTTCTAAAACAATTAAGATCTATAGGTATAGTAACTAATGAGTCTATCTAAAAATATTCAGTTTAAAGCATTATGTGACTATAGGGTACAACCTCAGAGTAAAAAACAATATTTTTTAAAATTTGCAAAATAGAATAATGCATAATAATGCTTTTATTTGTAACTCTAGAAAATTTTAATATAATTTTATTCACCCCAAAAAAAGTTATAAACTTTTTGTGTCAAAAGTAACCATTTTTTAGAAATACATATTTGACAGGGAAAAAATCAGAAATTAAATTACATGATAACTTATTAACTATTTATTGGAAATTCTTTTTAGTTGGCACATGTATTTCTTTTCTGATGCTATGCCAAGTACAAAAGGCATAACCTTACTCAAAGTCTAATTTTGGACTTTTGCCTAAATGATGCATTATAAATAGATTCTATTTTAGTGATTGAATTCAATCATAAAAAAACTGAAAATGATCTAGAAACACTATTAAGATAATAGATGTTATTTTGGGTCAATGACTTACCATACAATATATTTTATTAAAAATAAAATTTAGGATACCTGCTCTGCACTGGTTGTCCTCACATCTAAAGAACCAAAGATCTTAGGACTCACATTATTTTAGATGTCTTCTAGAATATAAATATCAGATTTGAGCAAAATAGAATATTTTTACATTACAGAGCCATTGAATATTTGGGACAAACTTTCTTATGGCATTCTTGGCAGCTTTAAGACTGATTCTGACTCTTCATCTGATCCCCGTTGTATTTCTATCCAGCCAAATGTTCAAGGGGATCTACTGAAAGGTGACGATGTTATTCTTGTTTTCAAGGTCTTGAAAGCAGTTCCAGATCTGGTCGCCAGTGTTGTCTTTTGGAGCAATGTGCCCATTAGCTGTGGTTTGGAGTGCTTCTTTGTTGTTCGTGAAGTGGTAATTTTCCTTTTGTTAGCATCGCTAACATTATCAAGTACATGTTTGATTGCTTTGAATTCAGTATCATAGCTGCTTGGATACTGTCCAGCTGGGTAAGACAGTTCTTACGAGTGTCCCTCTTTTTACTTGATGAAGATTCCGGCTCCTCCTTTCTTCTGGTTCCCATCAACCGATCTGTCTGTTCAAATGGTGATGTCGTTTTCAAAGAGATTTCTTGAGTTTATGGTTTTGTCCACTTTTGTAGACTGTCTTTCTGCTTGTTTCACTGCTCTGTAAGGTTGAAAAGGACATGGACGTTAGAGGCTAGTTTCCAAGGAGGCGTGTTGTTGAATTTAAGGATGTCCTCTTTTGGTGAAGTTATCGAGTTAATTGTTGCTGATGGTTTCTTTAGCCATTGTCTACCCTCTACATCTCTCTTTTTACGAATGGTAGGATCGGAGTCAAACAGGAGCTTGTGGGGGTTGTTGAAGTCTCTGCTGTACTTCTCCGCTGCAAGGATTTCCTACTGTCTCTTAAGTGAAGTGAGATAACGAGATGTTGTGTAGTGACAGTCGGTGATGAATTTGGCCTTTCTATGTTTTTTAGCTTCAAGTTTCTTGATGTTTGATTCACTGATAGTATAATCAAGAACCGAACGGACATAGCCAATAAAGAGTGCTCTAATGTTCTTGTTTCTACAACCGCATTTTGTTTGCCACTGCTCTGATTGCTGTTATACGTTTTTGCATACTCTTATTGATTTTCTCTTGTGAGCATTGTATCTCAGATTCCAATCAAATACCACTCTGAGGAAGATTGGGAGTTTTTGATGCGCTCTAGGTTTGTTGTTAATCCTGAGGTCTGAGTACCAATATATTTTCTTGTAGAGATTCGCATTTATTTTCGTTGTCATTATATTTTTTGGTCCATTCTTTCAGACGTTTGATTGCTTCCTTCACTGTCCGCTCACATTGTCTTGGTGTTTTCTTCCTCACCCAGATGGCCAGGTCATCGGCAAAGAAACTAGCTTTGATGTCTTGCGGCATATCTTTGAGGATGTAATTGATATAAAAAGTAAATAGGTTTGGTGATGTCATGCCTCCTTACGACACACGCATGAAGGTGGAAGGGTTTGCTCTTGGTGCAATTGAGGTCTACTCTGGCCCTTCTATCGGTGAGGAAGCTTGCAAGCCATTTTGACATGAAGGAAATGTTTGCTTTAATTAGTTTCTTGATAAGGTTGTTTCGCCAAAGTGTTAAATGCTTTACGGAAGTCTAAGAAGACTTATAAGAGAGTTCTGTCATTTTTATTTTCTCGTTAAATCCATCTGTGATGTCCTGCTGGATCTGTAAGATCTGCTTGTTCGTTTATCTGGATGTTGTTGATCTCTAAGAAGTTTTGGAATCGTCTGAGAATGATGCGCTCCATGAGC
This sequence comes from Parotoplana pacifica, assembly GCA_034780595.1. NCBI lineage: Eukaryota > Metazoa > Platyhelminthes > Proseriata > Otoplanidae > Parotoplana > Parotoplana pacifica. Next base: position 5,625 of record JAUYWI010061501.1, on the reverse strand, counting down.
TTGGATGTACAACTGGTGAGGCTAATTAGCCTGTAGCTCTCAGAGCTGCTTTCTTTCATGTTTTGTTTGTGTATGGGAATGATTGTGGCTTTTTCCACTGTTCAGGGATTTTGCCTTGGGTCCAGCTGGTATTCAGAATTTGGAGTAGTCTGTTATTTCCTGAGTCCGACAGATTTTTGATCATTTCATTGCAGATACCGTCATCACCAGGTACTTTCACGTCATCAAGACTGTAGATTGCTAATTCTAGTTCTTGCCTCGTGATTTTTTTAACAGTAGCCGGTCCTTTGTACTTCACAGTGGTTGCACGGTTTGCGAAGGTGTTTAAAGTTGTCTCCACCGACGTACCGTTTGCTGTGAAGTATTGTCTTTTGAGTGCTTTGACTTTCTATTTATTGCTGAAGACAATACGATCATTGTGCTGCATTGCCTGGGTGTTCCCCTTAATCTTCTTCCCTTCAATAGATTTGATAGTGTTCCAAACTTGCCTAGGTTTCGTTCGCCAGTTGAAGTTATTTACGTGAATTTTCCTAGCTTTCTCCTTCTCTTTGACGATGGTTTTCTTGCATTCATTGGTGGTTTTATTCCATTTGGCTATTTTCTTTTCGTTGCTGGGATCTTTCTGAAGGGCTGTTCTAGCTGTTCGTCTCTTTTCAACAGCTTGACAATAACTGTTCATAAAAACTTTGGCTTGCGGATTTCGGCTCTTAGGAATATACTTCTTGGCTGCATCATTAACCATTTTGGCGCAGTTTTGTACTCTTAGTCCATTTGTTTGGTTGTGCTGCTGTTTTTGCTGACACTTTTCCCAGTTAGCTTTGTTAAAGTTGTATCTTGTCTTTTTGGCTGTTTAGTCCTTTTTGTACGTGGTTCATTGAGGAGGGTAGATTTTAATCAGAATTGAAAGGTGATCAGATCTAAAGCAGTCGGGGGTTTGCCATTCACATTTTTTATTCCAGATAGTTTTTGCAAGGTTACGTCTTGTATGCCATTAGTTCCGTATGTTTTCGAGGTGCGGGTATAGTCCCCATTGTTAAGGATGGTGAATTTGTTACTTCTGGCCTCTTCTTCTAGGGAAATGCAGACCCCAGGCGATAGAGTGGCAGTTGAAGTCCCTACAGATTAACTCACTGGTAGTCCACCGGAGATAGTATGGTTTGAACTCTTGGTTTATGTGGTCATATTTGGAGCTATTAATATGAGGGATATAGATATTTGCTACGTTGAATTTGGTGTCATTCTTTATAAATTGAGTAGTTGTCATTTTGGTGATGATAATCCTGATTCCATCTTTTATCAGGTTAGCGACACCTCCGCCGAGGTTCTTATAATTGGTTTCCACTCTTCGTCCTTCTGTTCTGTCTTTTCTGCTGGTAGCATAGCTATTGAGTTCAAAGGGATATTTCTTTGTTTAGTTTCTTTCAGCAGAATGATGTCCACTTTGTTGTCTTTCGCAAGTTTGGAGAGTTCCGCCTTTTTGCTTTTGATGCCATTGGCATTCCATTGGATGATAATGATGGAATCTTTTTTGTTGTTGTTGACTTTCTTTGGGTTGACTTGTTTCGCATTCTTCTCTGATGAGCATATTGATTTTCTTTGTTTGGTGCCACCAATTCATACATGTGTTACATCTGGTTGAGTACTTGCTCTTGGAATATTTGACTTCTGAATTACCTCTTCTCGATATTTCCATCATCTGTGACATTCTGGTTTGGAGGTGTCTACGTAGGAAGATTCTGGTCTTTGTCCATAAAAACACTTCGTTGGTCACATAGGATAGCTTAATCCAGCTGTGAGTGGAGGGAGGAGTCACACCGTTTCATCATCATTAAGATGCTCGCCGTCCACCTTGCCTCAACCTTTTGTGGTTGTATTGAGCATCCATAGGGATGAAAATTTAGTGTTTGGTATATATGGTACCACCCACCAGAGCCGACGTAGTGGGGCTGGGACTCGGTGCTATTAATGCCATCTGCCTGACATGTCCACTAAACCAGACAGCGCACGTTTAAGACAAGCTTTTGCTTGTCTCCCTATTGATTAAATTGTTTACCCTAAAACATTCCAAGGAATCTATGTACTAAATATCCTCTTAATTCATCCATGGGAAGTATAATATTCAATGGGGTCTATATCCCCCCATTATCTCCGGCGCATATAATGAAGTAGAGTTATAAAACAGCTATAGTTCAAAACATTTTATAAATGAAAAATTTTTCAAAGTGCAAAATGATTATTTTTGAACATCTTCAACAGAGTACTACTTGATGGACCTATCAAATGCATTCTGATTTTATGATTACCCCTCTCCTTATTTAGTAATATTATATCCCAACATGGTCTGATGTGCATTCATAAACAAACTATTTTTCAAATGTGCATGAATCACAGCATAAATTACACCAACGCATGAATGGATTTTTAAGAAATGATGATCAAAAAAGAATTTTAGGAAAAGTCATGATGTTTGAATAATAAGATGTATTCAAAATTGTGGCTACAATAATAAAATGATATGGCTAATGGACCGCATTTTGGCATAATAGGGTTAAATGACCAGAAAGGATAAAAGAATATTAGCTGAAACAAATTTTAGATTAGAAGCCCACTGGGATTTTATTCAAAGGTTTGATGCTTTAGATATAATGTTATCCAGAGAATTAGGTTCCTTGGATTGTGGATACTATGTTTCTATAATTGAACATGCGTTTCTATAATTACTTTTTAAATTTGTTTTTCAGAACAAAGAATCATAAATCATATTACTCCAGGTATTATTTTAGTTACATATACTCTTATATAAATATTTATGTTGATATAGAATATCTTACCATCATAATTATATAAAATATTGATATTGGTAGATATACTATCCTCGATTTGCCATTTTGAAGTGAAATGATTTTTCTACCTACTTTAGATTTGGAAAACCTACATTTAATTGAAATTTGACTTACCAGAACAAAATTATATTAGATTAATTTTTAATGACTACATTCTGTTCTAGAAAATAAATAACTTTCAAATCTTGTTACTCTCTAGAAGCTTAAATTAAATTCTTTGTTTTTAGGTATGAAAGCAGAAATTGGAGTAGATGACCGCTATGGCTATGTAGAATGTTGTTCTCAAAGAAATGACTGGAGATTGAAGTTCTCTCCTGCTCTGGTTACCAAATGGACTACTTTACTTTCTTCTCAAGAATCTATTGCTTGGCTTTTTAGTCCTCCCTTCTTATTACCAAATGATGTGGCACGAGGTCTAAAAGTGAGACTTGGTTTGTGGCGCTATCCAGATACTAGTTCTATTGAATTTACACTTTTTCTTTATGCTGATGACTATAATAAAGCTCTGTTGGACCGTTTTAGTTTGTCAAATTTCAACTTGCAGCTACAAATATTTCATAGCAAGAGCAAAAAAAACATTGTCACTGGACGATCTGAAATTCAATTTACATCAATGGGGTTTTGGCCTGGTGAACCATTTGGATCAGTCTTTGTGGATAAATTTAATAAAGATGAGCCACCTATTATAAATTTAAAATTTTATGGCTATGAATACAGACATGCTTCAAAGGTATAAATTAGGTTTACATCTGTACATGCCCTAAACAAAACAACAACTCTTCATTTTGTAAAGTTTGATCTCTTTGGTGTTTACTCATTATTAAATTTGTGTCATTTTATGATAAATGGAGCAATATGTATTGTTAATTATATTAAATGTTAGGAAATGAAAACCTTGTTTACTATGACATTGATATTTTATTATGTACATACACATAATTTATGAATCTTGTATAATTGCATGTCTTAGATATCGCTATGCTAATGTAGGTATATTTTTAGGTATGCCTACTTTGTGAAATTTACATATTACCTAATTTAAGTAATATGACTTTTTAAACGTTTGACTAATACAACACACCTAATATGAATATCTATTTTTTGTATATTTAGATTATTGAGAAAGAGAGATATTTAGTTTGTTGCAATTGTAACAAAATAACATTGCCCTCTATTAGGTACAATAAATCACTGATTAATTACTGCATACCTATTGGAGGTATACATATTCGATTCTGAGTGTCAAGAACGAAACAAAGTTTGATGTGGTGGTTGATCTTTAGTCCTATTTGTCAAAAGAAAGAAGAGAATCCTTCATGCTGCAATTGAATTGTAATTGTGAATTTACTTGCAACACCAAGGCTTCTCATCTTTTTTAACACTTCATTGATAAACTTCTGTAAACTAGAATATTGTACTTCTGTGGATAGATTGGGCTGAAATTATGTACAAATGTAGGTACATGGAGTATACAATATTTTTAAAGAAAATATCGATATTGTCATCCATCAGGGAGGGACAAAAATTAAAGTTTACCCAATTGACTTCAAATTTGGTGGGCAGGTCCACTAGACATTAAGTAGTGAAAATCCATAAGGATTTTTTTCTTAGGGCAACATTTGAGATTTAGAATTAGGAAAGCATAAATAATGTATAGAAAATTAGATGTTTCCTGAGATATGAGGCCCACCATACCTACAAGGTCAGTCCACTAAAATAAAAAAAACAAATATGTATTTTATGGCAAGAAAATGACCCAAAATGGTTTATAATAGCTTAAAATATGTTCTAGATCAATTTTAGTGTTTTTGTTTGAATTCGTTCACTAAAATAGTTGTTTTAAAAAAAACCTGTTGGCCGAGCTTTTTTTATTTCAATGTATATATTTTTAAATTTTACTCTTAGTTTGCCTTAATTTACCTTAAGGTTGCATCCTGGACACAGAAATCAATATTTTCAAAACTTTGTAACATATGTTATAGAATGAAGTAATTATGTTAAAGTTACCAACTATGAAAATTTTGATAATTTGAGATTAATATATGAGATAATTTATTTCATAATTACAGTACCAATAGTAAAGATATAATATAGTCTAAAAAGAGTTCCAGTGTATAAAAAAGTTTCAATATCGAGTGTAACCTCCCCTAGCGCGACTGAGTTTGGCGACACGATTTGGCATTGTTCTATAGGTTTTTTGAATCATTTTCATGCTGCACTACTTCAATCAACTCGGGGATTGTGGACCTTGAATTTGAGAAGCGACCAGATATTGTCAATGATATTCATGTCTGGTGAAAATGGACGCCAGGACAGGAACCGAACGCCATTCTGCTGCAAGGAGTTGATTGAACGATGGGCCGTGTGTACTGAGGCATTGTCGTGAATAAATATGAGATTGCCACCTTTGGTTGCAGGCAAGGATGTTCACGCAACGATCTGCATTTATGGTGCCATGAATAGGCATTATGGCACCAGGTCCATGTCTGGTGATGCAGCCCCAAAACATAACCTTGACCTGAAATTGCGGCTTTGGACAGTGTGCGTCGTTGGTTCTTCCTCCTCTGGCCCTGCGTACGAAATTTGACCTGGCAGCACCAACCTCGATACCAATCTCGTCAATAAGACTACATTGCGCCAGTCCGTTGGAGATGTTGGCGGGCCCAATTGTGACGGACTAACTTGCGGTTGGGTGTGAGAGCTGGTATAACGCGTGGGCGATAAGGCCACTGCAAATCAAACTGCGCATGACGGTGCTGGAATGTGCCTGCATAACCACCCC
>JAUYWI010061490.1:0-15824 GCA_034780595.1 Parotoplana pacifica | reverse complement strand
GATTCCCCCCCCCAGAGAAAATATTCCCCCCTCTAATTAAAAAAAAAACTCTTGACATAAATTCCTACTTATATTAATCTCATTTTAAATGTGTAACTTTTAACGATCAATGAACAGAACTAATTACTCTTGAAAAAAAATTTGTTGACCAATTCATTGCCTAAATCATATTTTACAATCTATTACTTGTGTATTATTAACTAGGAAAAACCATTTTTATCAGACAAATGTTATGTAATGTATTTTGTACGAGTAGTGAGTTCTAAAGAAAACTTTGTTGTACCCATTTATTGTGGGAAGGATTTTGTCGTGGACTCAATTTTGTATATACATAATAATAACTTTTTGTTTATCTAATTGTTATTTTTTGTTTTTAAAAATATATCTGTTATCGTAAACTATTTTAGAATGATGATAAAAATCCACATAACGCTATAGCCATAATCATTATTAAGTGAACAATTTACTGTAATTGAACATAACCATTATTATAATGTAAGTCCAAGATAACATTTAAAGTCTAACATCAATTCTATGTACATTTGAATTCCATTTGAAAAAAAAACTAAATTACATATATCTAAAGAGGTTGGTAGGTATATTACCCAATCTAAATTAACTCAATTACCGCGACGAGGAATAATTATTGTTCAGACCACGGTACGGTCAACCATATCTCAATAAATAAATATTCCATCGGTAAAACATGGTAACTGTGTTGTATATAGCAAAGCGAGCGCTTAATCAAACTACTAGGTTTTTTTTATTAAACATTTATTTTGATGTCCAAAGCCAAGCACAAATTGGCAGAACATGCATTAGTGTCATTAATCATTAAAATAATTTAGCATCCCATCGCATGGCTGACAACATTCTCTTTGCCTTGCCACGGTATTCAATCAGCAATGTAGGTAGGTAATTCTATCATACTCAATAAAAAATACATTTGGTCTTTTTAAAAGCAAAACTTATTTATTATTATTATTAATAATATTAATAGATGGAACATGACACGATATCTGAAGGAAATGCCTACCCCTAATATTAATGTCAGGAAAAAAAACACATACATGTATTTCAAAATGGGTAGGATACTTTCTACATGCAGCAGTATACCAAACTATTAAACTACAAATGTCGAACAGAAATTGCTGACTGTAAAAAATATTGTTACCCACAAACAATCACAGTACGATAGAAAAATGGCAATGGTCACTTAATTATCTACAATTATCATCACGCATAGGACAAACCCTAGCGATATTTTATTATTGCATACACTTACTAAAACATGTACAAACTATACTTTAAAAAAATTGAAACTAATCATTTTCTGCATGTATCATTTATCACTATAGAGATGGTATATTGCGCTTATATCCTGCACATCCTCTTTAGATTTCAGGATTCAAATAGTATAGTAATTTCATTATTATTATTATTTAAAGATTTATGGTGTATTAGTGAAAGATTACTGCGTTCATATATTGTACAAGATATCTAGGTCATGTCAAATAAATATCTATGGCTGTCCTTCGTTTTTCTTTCATTATTTTGAATTCATCGCCAGAGGAAAACTACATCATATTTTACAAGAAGATTCAATGGTGGGGACTGCTGTAATTTGTTTCCATATTTGCTTGATAAAACGATTATGTCCACAAGATAAATGTTACCAGTAGTGTTGCATACTATCCGCTTCAGTCATCTCATAGTCTTTTTTACGACATCAACAGAAATTTAAAAAATCTCCAAATTACTCTATAATAAAGTGACTGATGACTTTAGGGTACTTGTGCTAAATAACTTAGATGAAATACTAACTGTTTATCCATATCAAAATATCAGGTATATGATTGAAATGAAAGGCATAAATTTAGTGAAATTAAAATCTTCCATTACTTGGTTAGTGCGTTCTCATGAATCTATCGGTATAGAAGACAATTTATGTGCAACAAAAAATACATTTTGAAAATAAAATACATATATTACCAATGGGGGAAATAATTCTCTTTTAACTGGATCGAAGCAAACAAAAGTTGGCATACATTTTTTTTTATTTTGAATACTACAGAGGACCATTTTTAATTTAGTAAAAATTTTGTTGTTAGTATTATTGAGGATTCTCTTGTCACCATCGAAAGTATAGTTCAGGAAATGATCGAATATGAGTAAATTTCATCATAAAGGTCTAAAATGACAATGTACGCACTCAAATTACCATAACTTAAAAGTGACCATAGAGGACGAAAATATACTTCCTTTTTGTCCTAGACTTTCTTCTTTATGGTTACTAATCTATAGTTTTTGATAGTCAAATCTACAACGATTTCACAATATCCTACTCTCTCTTTTACTTACTCTACGGTTTCTATGTATTCAATTCTATGGTTTCTTCTTCTTCTTCTTCTATTAGCGGCACTGCGAGGATTCAATCCCCATGTCAGGACATCGAGTGATGTCATCACAGTATCTATGAGCCCTTTAACTGTGATCCGCGAAATTATGTGCTGTTAAGCAAATACTACTTTCAGTAGTATCAGTACCCCGCGATCACCATGGGAGGCCTCACACATAGATCGCTGGTGACAACATATTCACGGTTCATGGGCTAAGATCGGCTCCCTTGGGGACACCTTGACCACTTTTATCAGGCGGGTCGGAGGTGGGCTGTCTAGTCCCTGAGCACTTTCGGAACCCTACCCACCAAGTAACTTAAAGTGTGCCACGACCGGGTACCTCCCGATCCGTAGTCCAGCGCGCTACCCACTCCTGCTTCATGCTACTCTATTGTTGATTCTTACTCTATGGTTCTCTGTCTCTTATTAGTATATATATCTATCTATGTATATATAGTGTTCTGCCGAATCAGTTATTACATATTTCTTTATGCTACTCTATTGTTTTTGTTTCTTACTCTATGGTTCTGTCTCAAATTACACATTTCTCTAAGTATATAACTTCTCTCTGGGTGTCTTATGTTTCGCCCTATCTACAGTCAACTATTGACATTATCACTACCCCATCGTCTAAGCACTACCTCTACCCAACTAAATCGGAAAAACCAAAAATTTAAGAACAAAAGAAACGAACCCTAAATGTGGTAGCAGGCTAAGCATTTTATTTTAGCATGAAAAATGAAAACAGATAAGATTATATTATCAGCTTTGGTAGCTATATTCATCAACTGCAATATTTGAATCATCAATTACCTATAATACAAACTATGTAGCTTTTCCACGAAATTGGACAGTATAGAAATTTCTTTTAATGAAAATTATCGTAATAGGCCACACAATAAATATCACACTCCTAAGAAATCATGAAAGCTGTCTATTCAAACCTTACAATCATGTAATGTCATAAAACAATTATTACACTGTCCTACACGCATATCTGCCGACTTGTTTTAATGTTATTAAGAAAGTAACTTATCACATAAAAACTCGGTAACATTTTCCACTTTGTTAGTTTAAATAATATGAAGAGAATGACTTTTTCCGTTAGTGGATATATAGATACGTAAATTAATGAATCCCAAAACTAAACTTAGTCGCATGAAAACTAACAGTCACAGAGCTGCATAGTATCCTCGCGTATAAATGACAAAGTCGGAGTTGTATAAGTGATGATAAAACAAAATATTTTTAATTACTACGTGGTAATTTGTTGCTGATAAATGTCAAGACCCTATAAATTATCACCCAAAAAGAAAGCAAAGGAACAGTAGTGGAATTTAGCTTTCAAAGCCATAAAAAGAGACAACAGTTGTTCGAGCCAGTCAAGGCAAATTGAATTCAACCGGATCGTTTATCACTAGGCCAAAAGGCTTTGGATTAGGTTTGGCGACTCTGGCAAGCAAATCTCCTAGCCTGTCACCGTGCCATGCTAGGCATACCACGACAGTCAGAGATACACTACTACACACGGGGCAACATAGAAAGCCCAAATTAGCAGAATGGATCTACACACCAGGGAAAAGCCGAAGATCCTAGCTGAGAAACGCCATCTTGTCAATAAAATGCAAATGGTAGGTAGTTGGGGAGTAGGCACTGGGCAAGGGACATGTTGGCATATCTTTCTCGCATGTCTTCCGTCCACAGGGTTGTACCTCGCATCCTCGGGCTCTCTGAGCCAATCAGACAGCTTCACTCCCCAAGCATGGCGAACATCGTCAGCTGCCGCGAACAATCTCGCGTCAAAAAATATTATTCGTTCCACCCCAAGCCTTCATCTAGGAAAGCGAGAAGGGAGAAGGGAAAAGTCAAGAATACGGCTAAGATTCGCCGTCAATAGGCCTGGTTATAGCAGCAGCAGCAGCAGCCATGCAATGCTAGCTGCCCAGATTGGAAACAAACAAAGTTGATGGTATAAGAAGTCAGTTGTGAGGACCAGTTGTCAGTTTCGTCGCAACAAGCACAGAATCTTAGCACAATAATAAAAACTAAAAAGCCACTAGTGGACAACACCACCTGGTCAAAAGACAAACACAACAGACGACAACACACAGTAGACTAACTACATTTGGTCCAGCAAGCACAGTTGTTCTAGCAAACCTGTTGTTGTCATCATCCTGTTCAGTCTAAACCACAACAACCACAACATGCACAGGCCAAACACGCCAGCACATGCACAACAGCAACCACAACCACAACCACAACAACAACAACAACAACCAGCTCATTATTACGCAATCGCCCATCCACGACACTACGATGCCAGCTCAGCGGCAGATGGCGTTGCCACCATCTCCAACACCATCACGACGGGCGGCGACCCTCTGCCCAGTTCCTCAGCCTCGTCGGCCACCTCCAACGCCTAGGTGGCAACCGCAGCACCGGCCCGAGCCGGCGACATTGCCCATCCCGTGGCCTCAGCGGCCCTGCTAGCCTCTCATGCCGCCTACATGCCCAACGTCGACCACTTCGCCTCCTACAACGGTTCACATCAATCGGACCAGTCGACAACCGCCGCGTACAACGCCGCTGCCGCATATTACAGCCACCACTATGGTAACCCTGGAAACAACAACCAAGCTAGTCTGGCATTGAGTCAACACCACCCTGGTTACATGACCGGCAATACTGCTTACCCGGGCAGTTCCTCCTACTATCCCATGGACTACCCACACCCATTGTCAGATATGTTCTACACCCACCACGGCCACGGAGCCTACAGCACTCAGATGCCCAGTTTACCGACACTCCAAGCAGCGACATTGGGAGACCAGCAACAACCTCCAGTGGGTTTCATTAACAACTCACCCACTCTTGATACTCTTCCACAAATCCACGCCTCTCAACTAGTTCCAATACAACAACAACCACAACAACAACAACAACAACAACAGGCCCAAGCCCAAGCATCGACACAGCAACAATTGTCCTCTCATTTGTCTCCTAGCAACCAATATATAGGTCAACAACTCCATCAGAATCACCAAGTGTCCCGTCCCACGACCACGACCACAACAACTTCCTCCACGTTGCAAGTCACACATGAGGCCCCCGTCCAGACCAGCACGCGAAGTCTGTCGACCTTTCAGACCTATCTGACCCTGAGTCCACTGAGCGGCGACTTCAGCTCCCGATCGCCGACCAGTCCCTCGTCTCACCAGGAAAACCACCTGGAGAATCGTGTCAAAATGTCCAGTCCCGATTCCAGTCCTAGCAAAGGCTCTCAGTGTTCATTGAGTAGTGGCGCCGCTAACAGCGGCAAGGAAGAAAAGGTAAGACACATTTTGTAATTGTTGATAAGGTATTGAAATTAGAGTGGCTATATAGTCATTCAGAGGTCCAACCATAACTCAGTGCTGGCACAGTGGTCCAGAGGTCCCACCATAACACAGTGGTGACACAGTTGTCCAGAGGTCCCACCATAACACAGTGGTGATACAGTTGTCCAGAGGTCCAACCATAACACAGTGGTGATACAGTGGTCCAGAGGTCCCACCATAACACAGTGGTGACACAGTGGTCCAGAGGTCCCACCATAACACAGTGATTAGAGTGATGGTTTACACAACACAATTTTTGGTGTTTGTTCGTCAAAGAGGAAATGATAAAAATCCCTTTTTGACTAAATTTGTAAAGATTTTCAATTACAAATGGTTCACACAAAATACAATAGAAACCACAAAATTAAATTGAAAAATAAATGCCATGGAAATACAATTTTATAAAATACTTTTTAAAACTTACACTTGACCAATTCTGTGACAAAAATCTAATCCTACAGGTTTTTATATTTAAAAAAAATAGTATGCGATGTTTTAAAAATCATTATTGAACATAGAACATCTTTGTTCTTAATTAACTCTTAGCTGGAACAATCTAAACTAATTAAGTCCCACCTAATCGCCGTGCGCACACGAAATGTCGCAAATTAAGATAACATGCGGAATAATATTTTGCTACATCGATAATAATAATACATTGGCCTACACATGCCATCCCATATCGATAGGGAAAGATACGTGGCTATCGTTTATGTTAAACAACTTATAATTAAATTATCTAAGCAAATATGTAAATACATCTGCGTTTACTATTACATATTGGATGCTTTTGAGCTAAGTGTATTAAGCCAAATAATGGAGAAAAAATGGCACAACTCATAATCACATTTATTTCTTATACATATAATGAAGCAAATCTAAAAACAAAAATAGTATCTGATAAAATATCTCTTTAGGATCAAGTAAAGAGTATCGTGATGATTTAATCCAGGTAAGGTTAGTTGTTCATGAATTTTATGCGATGAACGGTCAATTTTATCAAAATTCAATGGCTTTTATTTTTTTAAATAGACGACGCAATTTAGATTATTGCCTACAGGAATTTCATGTTAACAATATCTTATCGGATGACATGCAGATAGTAGTCACTTTAAAAATATATTGTTTTTTTAAATTTTTATTATAAAAACAGAAGTTATTTTATTAAAATTTGCTTAAATTTCAACATTTATGAATAAACACACTTTCATCAATTAAAAAAACATAAAATCGACTAGTTTAATATTACATTAAGAGTAGTAATAAAAAAAGGTATACTTTGATAAAAATATACTACTCATCTATACTACTCGCTAATGATAGCCCAGGACAGCTGAAATAGTTTACTATTAATTGTTCCCTATTTTTTCATTTCCGCCTTATTCAGTGTCACGAGGAGCACGTGCTCGCCCCGGGATCTCACGGCCAGTGCCTGCTGTGGGCGTGCAAGGCATGCAAGAAGAAGACGGTGCAGGTGGACCGACGCAAGGCCGCCACGATGAGAGAACGCAGGCGCCTGCGCAAGGTGAACGAGGCCTTTGAGACGCTGAAGAGGCGCACCTGTTCCGCTCCCAGTCAGCGTATGGCCAAGGTGGAGGTGCTGCGCAGTGCCATCGACTACATCGAGAACCTGGAGCGCCTCCTCCACTCTCGTGGACATTCCAAGGAGTCTTTGAAGGTCAGTAGCACAACGAGGATCTTCCGCCAATTTCTTAAAGGGTTGTGACACGTCTTGTAACATTTAGTCGTAATTTCTCCTTCAGACTGCTGCAAGTCGTGTGGAGGAGGACAGCAGCGGCGGTGAACGTCAGACCTCGGCCCTGCTCTCCCTCTCATCCACATCCGAGGAGGGCGGCCCCATTGCCCCGCCCAGACCCACCAGGCATCGCGGCCGGCGTGCCGCTGTGAAGAGGGAAGCTGCCACCGGTGGTGGAGGTCCAACCAGGCCGGCCACTGAGCTGACGGGCCGACTCGAAGAGACCAAACAAGAACCTGAATATGATGTGAGTTGGGTGCTTTTGCGGAAATTTATTATAGAAACAAAAGCAGCATTTTCATGGAAATCAAATTTCGTGTCCAACTTTTCTATCTTCATCTCTATTCTAAACCATAGATATTTAAACCGCTATAGATGTCAAAATCATCACTCATAGTATCTCAACTCTTAAGTTTAAAACTATCCAGTGCTCTATCCAAACCGCAAAACAACAGATATACTAAACAACAAAACTATAGATAATATGTATAGCTATTGTCTGAGTATCTGTGGTTGTCTGTAGTTGTCTGAGTGTCTATGGTTGTATTCTATTGTTTGAATATCTATGGTTATATACTATTGTCTGACTATTACAACCATAAATATTCTGACGATAGTAGAGACAACATTTCAGACAATAGTATACAACAATAGATATTTAGACAATACAACCAAAACCATGGATTTATATTCATTTCTATGATGTTAGTACCTACTGTCGAAGGCTTGACAGAATTTAATTTTTTGTTTTTTAAATTTTGTCTGTTTGCTGCAGTAAAGATTTCATTCCACAGATACGATAAATACGAGGGGTGTTGCAAAAGTGGTCTGGAATTGTTTTATAACTTTTTGCACCTTCTACTAAACATAATGAAAAACATTGAATATATACATATGACGACGTCAGAAAAAAAATATTATTAATTTTTAAAAGTCAAATATCTAAAAAGAAACTAAGAGACAATCAATGCGGAGTACTACCTCTGGAGTACTTACACATATCCACCACAATTTTCACCACCGGTGCACTGGGGGGAAAACAAATAGGAGTATTGCTTCATCAATATATTGCATATCCACACACGCGGCATCATGCCTTAGGCAGCCAAGATTGATGAACTTCGATGGGACCTCTTCGATCATCCTCCCTATGGTCCTGACTTGGCTTGCTCGGACTTTGAAGATGTCTCATGTGACATTTGTTTCTTCGCTCTCTTTCTATTTTCTGACCTTGCGAAGGAACTCGACAGGAATCATTCTCAATAATGTTTGAATATGGTGGGAAGCCAAGAGTCTTGAATCGGACACCACCAAGGCCTGGACAATCCAATATGACACTGACTGTTGTCTCCACAACGTCTTCACAGTATAGGCAGGATGGAGCAGGCATCTTCCCAATTGAATGAAGGAATTTGTTGGTGTTGGTTAAACTGCCGCAGCGGATTTAGTGGAGAGCGACAGAATCTGGTCTGCTTAGATTCATTTCAAATTCTTTCTTAGGTGTTTTCATATTTTATAGTTATCTTTCCATCGCTTTCCTTTTTAGATTTATGCCATCTTGTAATGATCTCCCTTTGTTTGTTCGTTTCGTTTTGTTAAAGACTTTTATGGTATTTTTTCAGTAATAAATATTTTTTTCTGACGTAGCTAGCTATATTGAAAAGTCTATAGCATTTACATACTCAACATTGACATTTTCAACATATGCAAACTCCAAATAAAATGTTTAATATCGATGTTACAAAGAAGAAATATGTATGTATCCAAAAAGTGAAAACAGTTACAAAAAATTCCGGTTACTTTTGGAACACCCATTAAAACCATAGATATACTAGACAACAAAAATATGGATATTCAGACAACAAAACCATAGATATCCAAATCAACAGACCATAGATATCAGATGACCGCACAAACATATTATTATTATACTACAGGTGGCTAAATATCATTCTGACCCAGTCTGAATAGCAACAGTTGTTGGGTCCCCAATTTTGTCGGCTACCTAATATTGTCTATGGCACAGTATGGCTATCAAACAGGTTCTCGTTCCAATTGACGTTATTTAGACAACAAATCCAACAGCAGCTGCTGTTGAACGTGAAATAGCCCAAAGATTTCATTTTAATAATATCATAATCTAAATGATTTCAACACATGTTGCTTCACATAATAGTCTTAGGAATGTTCAGTGGTAATGTACTATTGGATACGTTTGTTTAAGAGAATCTGTTCAGTATCAAAAGACGATTGACTCACTTAAAACTAAAAGCCATTAATGTAATTGATATAAGATTTTTAATTTAATAATTTACTAAATTGCGTTAGCTGAATGTACTTTAATTTTTTTTTTAACATAAACATCGGAAAATGTCTCTGTTTCAATGTAAAAGATAATTAGATTATATACATTTTGGAACAGCCGTACTATTTCGAGATTCTGAAAAGTGAAATATTCAGGCAGTCAACATACAAATAAAATATGTATTTATGACACTTTTTATTGAGTATACTGAATATTATTATTTATAATACATTTTATCAAAGTATACCTGATTTTTTATTATTACTCTTTTCACATTAATTGGCCAGGACCTGCTTTGACAGCGTGAATGCTCTTAATAAAAAAAACAGGCTTTCTTCTGAATATCTTCTATTTTCTGCTACAGCGGGTTTTCCTCTCTTTTATACTTTGATATGAAATATATGAAAATATATCTTGCACAGGCTGTGATTATGCCTGGCTGATGAGGCCTAACCAGTCCGAAACAGCTGCCCTGGGCTATCACTTGCGAGTACTATAAATAAGTAGTATATTTTTATCAAAGTACACCTGTTTATTTATTATTGCTCATATCACATTATTATTACCTATATATTATACATATTTATTAAAGATTGTGTTAGATAATATGTTTCCATCACATTTAAAAAAAAATACTTTGAGAGTAAAAATAATGAAATAAGTTAAAATTAACCAAAAAGTTAATTTCTCATACAACAAAATAGATACAGAAAGGGCCTGGCATTTATTTTTTTCACAAAATAAATTTGCAATTTCATAGCAAAAGGATGGTCCATTTAACGAAGGCAAGTACATATATCAGATTAGTCGCAGCAGTCGGAAAAGTGCTCTAAGCCATAGCTAATGTATAGCCATAACTGAGGTTAGTTTAACCAACTATTAGAAAATGACAGGAAAAAGCGGTTGGATTGAGATAGCAGCTCGCTGGTTTATAAGCCTCATTAGATAGAGGCCTGATAAGCCGCTCTATAGCAACCTAAGTGGGCCACAGCGGCGATGAAGGAATTAACGTGTAATCAGAGCGAATTAAAGAACACATGTAGCTCAATGTTTAACAATGATCACCCTGTCAACTGGGGATGAATAGGAATCAAATCAAGCCATTATTAACATGTCGCTCTGCTATCACCAATCTTTCAATCTTAAACAGTTTGTAACCATTTTATCGGGCAGCTAACTGTGTGGGGATCAACTTGATATAATAAGGCTATTATACAGCTGGGCTTGGTAACACAATCGAATCGCCATGTATCTACAACCCAGAATCAAAAATAAAATCTATCTTTTCGAATTTATACTTCAGTAATTAACACACTAAATGTTTAACATTCACATGATAGTGCGTTTAGGAAAATCTACAAGTAGTTTAGCTGTGGGGGTAGTACCTACCTAATAAGTAACGCATCCATCATCCAGAGAAATGGGCCCGCCTAGAACATGATGTTTTGTCTCTTTCCCCAAGCGCTAATTACCTCTATCCAGAAATAGAGGATGGCTATTATATCACCACATATCCAGAAATAATTACAAATCTATTCATTAGCAGGCAACAAAAAACAAAATCACACAGAGCTGCCTGGTCTTCGCCGGCTGTGGCTGGCTAGTAGTCTGACATTGGAGGTCTGGAAACTCTTGAAAATGTCACCTTCAATTTGTTAAATCAGAGTAGTGAACTCCCAGTACCCAGCGGCGTCGGTTGCCCCAGATTGGCAACCTCAGGCACGTATTATCTGGGAGGCTGTGGACCTGGTAGTTCCGGTTTAATTAAAATGATGCTAATAATGTCAGTCGTGATTAAGCACCACACGTTGCACAATTAAGAGATTCTGGATAATTGGAAACCTTCCAGAAAAGTGGGGAATTGATAATTTTATTCATACTGTGCGTGTAGTTACATAGATCAATAGTAAAACCTCTTGCTGAGGAGAGAGAATCTATAAGTTAGCTCACAATGTCTCAAGAATCTTTAACAAGTTAATGAGATTTCTAAAACATCGTAAATAATAAATTCCATACCCTCAACAAAGTGTTTTACTAATCGATTGTATCCCAACCAACTTAACGATAGATCAAGAGTTCATAAAGGTCTAATATATCCAAAATGGCTTGGGCTGGACATCAATAACAAATTTAATAAATCAGAGCCTAAATTTTCTTTCTATAAATTTACCAAACAAATTATATCAACATCTAACAATTAACCTAAAGGTTAGAAACTAATTTCCTACAATCGTAAAATACAAATAAAACTACAATTTTTGATTCTAATCAGAACTCTACAAAATATTATGACCATAAATTGACTATTTATATATATTGCACCCCAGTACAAACACCTATGAGCTAGCTACTCATACAGGCGAAAATAATTTGGTGCTTGCGAAAAAAATAACGATAATTTTATTATTAAAAAAATATATAAAAACATGACAAATATGCTTTATAGCTGCTCAAAATATATTAAAAATAACATCACAAAATTGAAATTTAAGTATAGACGCCTTCAAACCACATAACTTCATGATAATATGCCTGGAACAGCTGACAAACACCGCCATGAAAATGGAAAATTGTTTTCCTTTAGGACTGAAAATAGAAACATCATGTATGTATGTATGCAGTGTAACATGTCAGAAGGGTTATTTTTAAAAAACGATATACACTTAGGTATTGTATGAGAGCAGGCAACAGCGCATGGCTATCCACTCTCGGCCGACCGGTGCTGGGTAATGCAGGCCGTTTTCAAAAGTTTGTTAGCTAGTGAGAGAGGGACGTCACAGCAATAAAATAATGTGTCATAAATATTGCATCAATAGCGCTACTAATTAGGCTCAACTTTTATCTCCAACAGTGGACTGGCTGGAATAAGTATTTCGTAGGTCGCAGTGTTTTATGACTTGATATTTTTATACCCACATCGTAAACCAATGTGGCATACTACTACTTAATATTTTCAGATAAGTAGTGCACTAAAAATTAGTTGTAAAATTGGTAGCCATCTTGTATTTCATAATTAAATTTGTCACATAGCAGCTGCTGCTTGTCTGATCAAAGAAAAGTCATTATATTATTATTATTAATATGTGTAATCGGGGAATATTTAAAATAGCCAGAAAGGAATTTCTGCCCTAACGTCATGGATATAGCAATAATTTCTTACGTTTTATTATATACAGTTTTTATTTGTTTATTTTTCATCACATATAAAACCGAATAAGTACCTACTATTCATTACATGATGACAGTATTAGCTGTCAAAGTATTATTAGTCATCAATAGTTACATAATGGATAATATAATTTTTACAATGTTTTTTTTTCTTTTGCAGACGATGGCGTTCCATCCCTACAAGGAAAACTGGTCCAAAGTTGAAAGCTATGTGGCAAATGGTGGGTTGAGAATGACAATCTATGTACATTATAAGATAAATATGTAGCTATAAAAGTTTTACAAACATGTTTGCAAAAACTTTAAGGACAATTTATGTTGGTAGCTGAAAAAGACAAATTACAATAAAAAAATACACAACATGTATTATGGTATTATGGGCATTAAATGCAGCAACTAAGTTAAATTGATTTTCTTTTTCAAACCGAATTATAATTCTTTTAAAATTGTAATTTTAAAATATTTTTAAAAGCGCCAAAAATTCAGAAATTATTGCTAGTCTCTCTTCACAAGTGGGTCCCCTAAAATATGTAGAAAATATGCACCTGCCTTCTTTGAATAAAATGCATATATGTTATTTCTATATCTATGTACATATATCTCTATGGTTGAGACTACTCGCAAGTTTTCCATTCTATATACTTCTCAATCAAAACTGATAGAAGAAATTATTAACGATTTCGATTTTTTTTAATTACATAAAAATCTGGTTTTAGGTACAGACTTTGTCATAAGTACACAGAACTAGCTAAAAATAGAAGAAAAAAAATCTTTTAAAACTAATGATAACAACTGGTATTTAATGAAGCAATTAGAGAAACTATGTATTTACTACACCCATATTATATTTTGCATTTTATTCTTAAACCATCTGACACAATAAATAAAATGGATCTGTTCATTAAATACAGAATATCATAGACAGTAGCACACATAACCAATAGTCGTCAATAGAAATCTAATAAGAATCGGAAGAATACGATTTCCTGGAAAATATCTGACTATAGCATTGATAAAAAATGCATCTATTCGGGTACAGTTTATAGCATTATAACTTTTTGTCAGTAATAATTCCCTCGGACCTTTTGCGGATATTGATTTAAAAGAAGAGTCATGTTCAACTAAATGTACTAAACTTGAATAGTTAACTTTTCAATATAATTCTTAGGGTGGACATAACGCTACTTTGCTAAAGTGGGTGTGGGGGGTGTGTAGTTTAGTCATAATTTATTATAAAAATATCCCTAAACTTAGTTAATTCCCCCCATTTCAATGTCATTCGATTAACCCTCCCCCTGACTCCCTCATCTTGTTATAATATTATGAACCTTGTGTTCAAGATTGAAAGCCAACTTATACATACCGTACCTAAATGTTAGCATTGTCTTTGCTCATTCTAGAAGACGAGGCAATGATGTCTTCAGCAGGCAACCAAACGGGCAATGTTTCCTCACTCAACCATCTCTCCTTGATTGTAGAGCGAATTACACCGAATGATCCGTCCGCCATGAACGTCGCTGAATAACCAACCAGCGTCTGTCCTCAACTCACCTAGCTGGTCAGCCCACAAGCCCATGACGCAAACACTTCCAATGATTTACCGTATGAGGTGACTGGCTGTACAAACACGCCTGCAACTTTTTATCTTGCGAAAAACAATTCATACAAAATGTAAATGTGTAAAAATATATTACTAATTGTATATATCTGTAAATAGTAAATCTATAAAGCATAAACACTTGCAAATTATTAGAAGCAATAAATTATAACAAAACATGACTTGTAAAATGTACATAATCACAATGTAAATAAGAATGTACATGCTATTGTCAACCAATATAGCTTGGACCTATCTATGTAATAGTTCACCAATTTAAAAATACCTACTAAATGATTTTAAAAAAACGTATTTTAATATTACCTTAGTTAAATGGATTGAAAAAAAAACAAATAGCCAGGTCCTAGTTGTTTATCTGTACATATCACGTCCCTATTGTATGGTACCTTTTCACGTATTTTAGTAAACCTAATTGCATTTCACATAATAACTACCACCTTAATATGCTGTAATATGTACACATAAAGTATGTAGATCTTTGTTGACTGATTTCTGCCTCTTTCTTGCCAGAGCTGTACAAATTACCACATATCTCTGTGTATACTACAAGTTTAATTTAGCTGTACATTTATGATTACAATGTATAACAAAATACTAAATAAACAATAAAAACTTTAAAGTTAAATTTATCTTTACTTCCTCATAAAATGTTAAATAAAAATTGAAGATTTGCCAAACCGGACGGGAACCGTGTGACAATTGTAAAAGAAAGCGCTAAAGCAAAGATGCATTTATGGCGTTTTTTTTATTTGATAAAAGTATGATATAAAGAAAACAATATCAACTTAGACATGAAGTTTACTAAGAGCATGTGATTTAAAAGCTACAAAAAAAAGTTTCTCAAAGTCAGTAGCCGACCCATTCCGCGTCTTTTCATCTCGGTAGGTGGGTTGGTTGGCCAGCATGCGCGAGAGGCCCGATCGCTCACTAGCTCTGCCAATCAGGTCGCATCTCCTCTGGTTGATGGTCTTTGTAAGGTCCGTAACTCTCATTGAGCGAAGGACTGCGTTAGTGACAATTTGGAGAAAGTGCACACCGAGAGCGTTTCTGATTGGGGCTCGGTGGATTTCATTGAGTCGTCCTGCTCTTGTCTCGGACAGAGGTAGGGCCTCCAACCCATAAGTCAACACTGGTTCGACTGCTGCCCTAAACAGCTTAAGTTTCGATTTTTGGTCGACTGGGGAGTTAAATACTGCTGATA
>JAUYWI010061479.1:0-15829 GCA_034780595.1 Parotoplana pacifica | reverse complement strand
ACAGAATATACCATAATATGCAATATACAAATGTGCACACAGATAGGTACCAGATAATTATAACCAAATACGCAACAATACATAGTATAAGTATATACAATACATAGTATAAGTTTAAATTTGATGCACTGTTAACGTGGATAATAATAACAATTTAAATGTTGTTCCACGAAATATATTAGAAGGTAAATTTATGTATACCATAGTTATTAGAAAATAGAAATATAAAAGATATTAGTTATTCAGTGAATAAAATAACATTGAAGTAATTAGATCTCATGGTTTAAAAAAATTGATAAAATATTGTTCTATAAAATTAAGCTTAGATGGAGTAACATTGAATATTTCAAATAGTCGCACAGCTTTGAAATCTAAGTTAGACGAATGAAAATGTCTATCACAAAATAGGTGTTCAAAACTTTATATTGGACAACCTACTATACCAGTTAGACAACGCATAACTTTACACTGACAACAAACTAATAACCCAGCATATATCTATTTTAAATTGTAATAGACATTTTCATTCGTCAAAGCTGTACCACTATTTGAATGTTACGCTATTCAATGTTACGCCATCTAAGCTTAATTTTATAGAACACTATTTTATCAATTTTTTAAACCAGAATTAAACCATGAAATCTAATTATTTCCATGGTATTGTAGTCACTGAATAACTAATATCTTTTCTATTTCCATTTTCTATCTAATTATTCCATAAAATTTCAATCTATGGTTACTTAGTATTTTGAATTATTACTATTATACCATTTGAAACAAAGAAACCGGTTTCGTAATATTATAATATATTTTTACTTTTTAATATATTTCGTGGAACATTTTTATTTTTTTTATTCTCCACCGTAACAGAGCATTTAATTTTTACTTCCACCACATATATATCATCCTAATACTAACCAAATCAGAAATTTATTTGTTGCAAACAATATGCATATACTTCCAATTTTAATTTTGAATTTTCTTTAGGGATTTTATTTCAAACTTTTAATTAGATAATTTGTTTCATTTTTTAGTTGTTGGATTAATGATCTATTATTGAGAATACTAGTAAACAAACTAATAAACAAACTAGTAAACAAACCGATCTCTTTTTGTTGGCGACTCAGCAATGTTTATTTAATTACCTGATTACATAAAATAATATTTTAATTAGTTAGAAAGTCGTACTGTTAGCGACACATTAGTTTTACTAATTATTCTGCTCCGTATATCATATATATGTATTTATTCTATCTAAAGCAGTTACTACTTCAATTTTCATGGTACGTTCTTAGTTATTGAAACAAGCAACAGAAGTAACTGAACCCAATCCTAGAATTAAGACAATGTGTTTTGCTGATTAAGCACGCGATGTAATGAAGATTAAGTTCCCTCTGTTGGTCAATTTTCAATTTTAATCGATATACACGTGCTCTATTTTTCTTCTTCTTCACATTCTTCAATTTCTTGAAATGTTGATAATTGAGTTCGCTGATTAATTTAGCTATGAAAATCTCCATTGTACCGTGGTTTAAGATGTGTCAAATATTTTAACCGGAACTGCTCATTCATTGCGGGTTTCTGAAAAAGTAAAAAATTAAAGATAGCTTATTTATTACTAAAATTTACATTCAATGTTAATTTGATCACCGATCTTTAAAATGTTCTAGGTGAATAGGAATTCTAAGTAACTTTGTTCTATAATTTATTATAATACATTAAACAGCAATTCTTGCTCATTATCATAATTATTCTGTAACTATGCTAAACGCTGTCAAATAAAATCGAAGTATCAAAGCGGAATATGTTTACAATTAACAATAATAGTAGGAGCTTAGTTTTTTTAATGCAATGCCATTCATGTTATCTTTCTTTGTTCAATTTGACATACAACATGTTTGTTTGCTAATTTAGTTCAGTAAAATAGTCCTCCATTGTGCGATAATTAAATTAATTTTATAAATAAAGAAAACATTTTCAAAGACGAAATTTTTTAGATGTACAGATATACTATTAATTTACAAAAATAAATAAATAATTAACAAATGAATACAAAATAAAAATTATAATACAAAAAACATTTAAGGAAATTAATCTAGATTGGATTTTAGTATTTATCACAATTTAATTGGATTGTAACTGTCTTAATGGTTTCTGTAAAAAAATTAAGATTCTTTTTCATGCTCTTAACGATGTTGATCCTAAAATCAAGGAAGCTCTCTTGATTCAAAAGACGAAATCTGTTCTGAACTCTAAGGGTATTGATAAATGTAATTTTACCTTGAAACTTTTTAATTTAATTTTTTTTAAATTTTAAATTTCTACGCCTAAAAAAACGAAATAATTGTAAATTATTTGTGTATTTTGTGAATTAATTGTTTATCTGTGTTGTAAAACATTTAAAAAACTAAAAAAAATTGTCGCCATTGAAAAAAAAGTTTGGCATTGACAACGTGGTTCATTTAAAATTTAGAAAACGGGATATTACCGAATTTTATTAATAGCAAACATAGGTATAATAATAATAATAATAATAGTATATTTATTATAGAAAATAACTATAAAAGGGAAACCATAGGCTGCCAGAGGCAGATCGGGATGGAGACATGTCCTCATTTATTGTTCGAAATGTAAATACAACCGTAGTAAAGTTACTTAGACACTACGTTGAATTTCATAATGCTATTATTAAGGTTGGTTTAGAAATCTTAATATTTTTTTGAATAAAATATTTTTATTTCTAATACTGAATTTCAATCAATACACACATCCTCCAAAATTACATTGTTGGCTCGTGTACTCTATCTATTGGAAATGTGAAATGTGCGTTAGCAACTGAGTTAAGTGTCATAACAGTTCTCAATACTCGTATCATTTAGGATGTATGTGAAAGATTATTCACACCATCCAAACCATTATCTGCCTGAGTAAAGTTATGCTGAGGATCATTATCAACCAAATGAAAAGCAAATATGAACAACAAATGTCCTGAGAACCGTCAGGAACAGATTAGAAGAACGGGTTTGACTGTCTATGCCATGAACAACTGCAGTGGGATATGCAAGAAGCTCCACAAATACCAGGAATCTGCCGTAAGAACAGGTATGGGGGATTGAGAGTGGTTTTAATTTGGTCGCGGTGTAAGACAAGTCATCATGCACAAATGCCGTGCGGATAATGAAGGAAAGGAACATATTGTAGCTCAAAGAATTCAAATCTGCCTTTCGTTGATGAAATTACACACAAATGTATCTCACTTAACACATAAGACAACTATTATGGTTTTAGACTAGCACAGAACAGGTCACAATTGGTTCAAACTTTTTATAAAGTTTAATTGATTAGCTTTAACGCAGCATTACCCAACAGTTGGGATGGCGGAGACAGTGTCACGGAGCACAGTTGAAGAGCAGAGGAATAACCATTAATTTGAAAGTCACGATTCTGGGAGCCACATCCTTAGGAAATTCTTATTTGGGCTGTGAGTCCAGAAATTAGTTGAAATGTTTAAAATGTGGTGTTGTCTGTATTACGATTTGAGAGGGGAACAAATGAATGGATTTGGATGGATAACATGGGACTCAGATGATGCCTAGACGATCTATGGTAGTGAAAAAGATGCGATTTTATGGCCAAAAAATGAGAAAACTAAAAATAATAAAAATAATAAAATGGAAGGAAGACTAACTGAACTGAGTCCGACAATATCATGATGTGAAGAAATGGATGGGGCAGGGTCTTGCAGTCATAGATTATCTAGAAGCAAATATCTATACAAGGTTGGCGTGCTATTCTGTCCATACGGCAGCGTATATTTGCTCCATCTGAGAGAGAGAGAGAGAGAGGTCAGTTTACAAATAATTTAAACTGAACTTCACGTTTTTTATGACTTCAGAAATGTGTAGAAAAGTATAACAGTCTATCTCATTATTTGCTAAAATGTACAAATTAGGTTAGTGTATTACCTTCAGAATTATTTCCCTAAATATGTCAAGCAACGCACCAAACATTTGATATATTTTCTAAGAAATATGTCGATAATCAATGAATACGTTTAATATCTCTAATTTCTAATGTTAAGTAAACTGATTGTTCTAACCTATGTATATAGGTAGTTACGCATGCTCAGTTAAATCTTAATAAAATATTTTTAGTAAAAGCAAACATCGCTATCTCTAACCTAAAACTGAAGTAAGCAACCAAGTTGCTTAAATTAACATAAACTGGAAAATCAGTGATTTATTAAACAGCATCTTTATTATTTGTTATCTATTAATATATAATTCGTATCAGAGCGTTTAACTCAAAATTTGACATCTGTGTTGGCAAATTCTAGTTGCTATTTCCAACTTGGTATACATCTCTAGATTACGTTTTAATGACTATCACCTCTTGATTTGTGACACCTAATATCGCCTTCAGAAAATTCATTGTAGTGTCACTGTTGATCTAGTAACCGCCAGCAAATACATGCAAAGGCCACTTACATATCATTGTACGCCCTAATTGGAACAGATTTTCAGTAAAATTTTGTGTTTCTTCTAACACTATTGCACCTTCAACAAAAATAACAAAAACCTTTGGGTATTTAAACATATCTATTTATTATAAATACATTTTGAAACCAGTGTCCAGTGTAATAAGTTCACATGTAGTGTACATTACAGATCATTAGGAACTAGTCAGTATCAGCATCGTCCAGAGCAGAGTCTGTCAGCTCCAAACCTGCTGATGATTAGACTTATTGTCCACTTTTTTAGGTTTAAATATATTGCACTTTCCACTTTATTATTGCCTTGGTGAATGAGCAGGTCACATACGCTTTGAGGTGTATCTAGCAATGTTGGAGCTGCACTAGCAGACGTGGAGAAAATGGGACTTTTCTGTGAATAATTTATATTTTAATGTCTAATTTAATGTAGATTTTCAAAAATTAATTAGAAATTTCCAAAATTTAATTTCTACTTTCCAGAAACTAATATTATTGTAATCTGCACTTTGTTAATTTGCACAGAACTGTATTTTTTATGAAATTAATATGTATTTAAATTAATCTATACTCTGTTTGAAATTTTTTTAAATTTATTTATTTAGGTATTTGTAATAATATACAAAAAGGTTAATGTAGGTAGATGTCGTACACTTATGCATAACCGAATGAAAATATACATATTCAGAAGTGTCAGATTATGTACCTAAAAATACTAGATTAAATCAATAAGTAGCTACTAATGTTGCTATGTAACAAGCGACATACGAATATAGTTGTGTATAGTAGATATACAAAATAATACAATATTGTTGTGTATGTTAGGGTACATACATGTTATTAATAAATCAAAAATCGAAATGTTTACAGAAAGGTCCTACATACATTAGCTCGGTTTAAATGTTTTTTAAAACTACTAAGTGATGAAGCCTATATAACATCACAAGGTAGCTGGTTCCAGATTCCAGCTACACGATGTGAATAAAAGTTGTGTTTACAGTTGTATCTGGCGATATGATGTACAAAAAGTTTGAAGTTGTGGCCACGAAGGTTATGCGAGTGACCCTCTGTGCTAAAGAAATTATTAATCGGTATGTCTATTAGGTTATGTACTATTTTATAGCATAATGTGAGGTCATAAAAAATACGTCTGTACTCAAGAGAATGAAGATTAAGATGATTTAGACGAGATTTATAATTGTCATAAGATATTTTGGCCCTGTTACAAACAGCTTTAGTAAAGTACCTTTGTACTCTTTCAACCATAAAAATGTCTTTTTTGAGATAAGGAGACCATACAGGTCATGCATTTTCTGTATTTAACCGTAGTTGTAATTTCTTATGACTCATTAGCCTGTAACACTCTGTAAAGAAGGGACGAAATATATCGTATTTATTAATTGATGAAATCTTTGTTTTAAAATTCTATAATTATTTGGCTTCAGAATTGAAAATTTTGCCAAAATAAATTTTGTTAATTCAGAGTTCCGTCACGTGACCATAAGGGAGTCTGATCAAAAAAGCTAATATTAAAATCTCCATAAAAGATTTTCACTCCAAATTTCATGGAAATCGGTTCAATCGGTTTCTGACAATTTTAGGATAAGTGGTTAGCGGGTGCCTAATAACCCCCTCTCCTGTTAGTGTTTTTTTCTATTGAATGCCCATATTAAATAATTTATAAATAACTAGGCAAACTTTGGGTATTGATGTTTTAACACTTTTCGATTTCCTCTGTCGGCCTTACTGTACCCAAAGTGTATACACGTTAAAATCATTTTTTCAAAAACAGTTATTTTAAGTACCCGTGTAACCTCCATTTCAAAAAGTTGTAACAAAGAAACAATAATCGTATTAGAAAAGTTGTATATATAGCACAAAACAGAAAAATCTTATAAAAGTGATAATCCTTTGTTGTTCTGGAAGGAGGAGGTAGGATATTAAACTTCTCAATGTCACTGCAAACTTGAAATTTGGTACATAATATATATGTATGTGCCGTGTGAAAATTTCATCGGAAACAATTTATTAAACAAAAGTTACATATTGATTTTTCATTCTACAATATCACAAATAAAAAAATATATCTTTTTTTATCAAAATCACTTCTTGTATCTGATCATGTAGTTGATTGCCCTATGATCTTTAAATAGATATGTACATAGTTAATAAACAATGTATAGGAACAATATAAAAATATGAACTTTCAGTCTGACCAAAGTTGCTCAGACATTATCATGTCACCATGATGATGCTATATTTATGATATAAAGTGAATATATCATATCTTTATATAATTATTTGTAAGTAGACCACTATTACGGTGATAATATTTAAAAATAATAACTGCTTTTATTATATGAAAGACGCGTTTCCTGTATTTATTTTCAATTTCATACATATAATTAAAGTACAAAGATAAACAAGATTTACACATGTATGGTACTGGCAAGTAATATCGAATTTAATAATAATTTAAAATAAATAACATTAATTATTTTTCTGAAAACGCATTTCCAGTGAACGTAGGGCCACGTATTTGTTGTATATAATGATAGATATTGTGATATAGGCTATTGTTATGTAAATAAATTTTAGATTTTTAATATATTTCATTAATTTATCACGTGCGTTACTTTATGGGCACCCTGTATAAGCTTATGTGATTTATTATTAGTACAACGTCGTTGGACCAAACACCTCTGGGCTGCCGCTTTATTTCTAATAGAGATCATGCAATAATAGTTAAGTAGCCACTTATGAATTTACTTACCTTAAATCTTTCTTTCAGTGTGTAGGAATAATTTGTTCTGAACAACATAGTTGAGAAAGACATACAAAACTGGACAAAGTAAAGATCCCACAGCAAGGGAAACAGATACGACCAGGAACCTTGTTCAGATCCAGCAATATTACTACTAGGTTGCTGTTGGCATACTGTCACATGCCAGGCAGAAATGTTTCCATGGGTTAATATATATTGTAACAATATCACTGTAAATAAAAGTATGTGTAATAGTAAATAATGAAAAGCAATTTTTAGAGAGTTGTACAACCAATCACCCGGCCTCAAGGGTAAATGAAATTCTCACCTGTTTCAAATCTTCAAAAATCTTACTTGTTAGAATTTTTTTAATCACATTTTTAAATGAACCTCAAGTTGCATCCTATGGACAAAAATCAATATTTTATTGTAGTTACTTACAAAACACAACAAAAAATGTAATTGAAGAACATATGGCGATTGTCTGAAATCCATATTGGTCATAAATCCATCCACCGACTGGAGGTCCAATAACAAAGCCTATACTACCCATAGAAGAAAAATAACCCAATTTGTTTGAGCTGAAGTCAACGTCTACTGATAAAATCGCTCGCGATAAAGTTTGTGAGTGTTTGAACAGACCTAAATTAGAAGAAAACCGTTAAAAATTAACAATTCTTCTTTACGAGTATCTCTGAATATTCTATAGAAAGAATTTTTTATAGAATTTATGACTTTACCTATAAACAGTCTAGAAAAGCAGAGAACTCTAAAATTAGGAGCTAGTGCTAATGTCAAATAACCAATTGATGACAATAAAGTACAAAATATTAACATGTTCATTCGTCCACACCGGTCACTAATAAGACCCTAAAAAACAAAAACAAGCTTCAGTTTAGTTCTAAATTTATTAGACAACGCTGAACAAGTTACAAACAGTGTCAACTATTTCTATAAATTCGTAATTAAATTTGTTTTCGAGCTGCCCTTTTAATTGTTCATAATATGTAGGAAAAAATAGTGTATCAACATTGATATAATTCCTTATCTCCCATAATCAAATAAATAACTTACTACAATATAACTGGAAAATATTTGAGCTCCACCGTAAATAGAAACTGAAATACAAAAAAATCAATATAAAAGTTCGTAAATATGAAAGTTATGGGTATTTACGGGACTTTTCTGACGGATTTAAAATATTATATAAAGAAATGAAACTATATCGAATAGGTATTAGATGTAAGGTAATGTAAAAAAAGATAATTTGATATTGATTCAAAACTTGAAGAAATTAAAGAAATGAACTAAGTATAAGATTTAATTATTGTAATGAAGAAAAACCCGAGTAGAAAGAACTTTTTTGACGCTATACGATTTTAATAGAGCGCATGATAGGGTGTAATATTAGTGAAGATGTTCGAAAAGAAAATGCCCAAAATATTGTCAACTGGATATGGTTATCCAGACCTTTGGCACACTTACAGAAAATTCCAACCCAAGTTGTTGATATATCAAACGTTTTAACATAACTAGAAAGTTGGGTAATCGTCATGCTAACAGCAAATAAGTCCTAAAATAGTAACAAAACATAAATAACGATTAGAATTAAATTCGATCAATAATATGCACAGGATATCGTAAGCAATTACGAGCAATTATAGTAACTTTGTATACAAATGAGACATTTTTAGTTTTTAAATTTAAAAAACATTGTCCACCTCCTCTAACATTGAATTCTCGGAAATTTACCGATAACATACCTACGAGCTACAAAATAGATATACTTTTCAATAATTATTAACCAACTGACTATCTACATATACGTTATATAAATCTTTTTAGAAGTAATTCATAGCTATTAAAATAATCCATCCATCTTTCTGCTACAGACTATGAAGAATATTAACTTACCAATAAATTAAGGAAGACAAGCAAATTTGGCAAATAGCCTGAAGTAGCAGACATTTACTAAAACAAAACAGAAATTATATCGTTTTAAAAAATTAATTGTTGACACTTTCAAATTGTAGGTCAATCAAATTGGTCTATTAAAATGTGTAATGGTTTTAGGGGGAAGGGAATGTCAGAGAGACATCGACGCTAAAAATAAAACTACTCATCGATGGCCATAAATGATTGACTTTGATAAATATACAACCCAATTTCAAATTTATGATATACATATGTACGTATACGTACCAATTTTCTTTACTACAATTTAAGGAAGAACGTAAAATGAATGAATTAATCAAAAATTGATTGTGAACTTGAAGAATTTGATTCCATGCTCCGTCACAATACTTATCGTTTTCGTTTATTATTTAAAATACGCAATTAGCTATAAATAATACCACATTCAGATGTAATTTACAAGAAATCCCTGCTGCTGGGGATTAATTTGTCTAGATAGACCTGCAGCAACAAACTTGAATTCTCTACAACATTAAAAAAAATCCGCAATGTGGTCAAAAGTGTCATTGTAGAGTGAGCGAACTTCTCACAAAAACGCTTTCTCTTATTGTACAAGTAGCGTTCTATAGTGAATATAAAGAGGTGCATATAAAATAGAATTATTCCCCAGTATAAAGGAACTACATTTTATTTTCAATTATTAATTTTAAATTCTTATACTAAAAATTCAAATAAACGTAAGGAATTAAAGTGAAACAGGAGTAAGATAGGACAAATATGTAAACAACAGCATGGTGTACATAGAAATCAAGTAATATCCAAATAAATTTAGCGTTCATAAAGATTGGACAATAACAATCAGCAATTTGTAACAATTTAAATAACAATCTAAATTATTAGTTTTTAAATCATTTCTACTGGTTTTGATCCACTTTCGTCAAGAAATCTGAATTTGAGAAAAATCGATTTTTAATGTCGGCTGGCTCTGTCCATCAAAAAGTTAACTTTGGATAAACTTACGACTTTTTTAGTTGCACACCCAAAATGAATCAGATATACCTATAATAGGCCTGCTAAATTTGAAGGAATTCCAATGAACTAATATTAATTTATTAGCAAATTAAATGTCACTTCTCCTATCAATCTGTAATACATATTAAGCTCAATTTTGGACATGAAAAATAAACATGACTTTTTGGCTCATTAGATTTCCAAATGAAGAAACGTGTGTGTTAAGGCACAAAGAGGGGAATTTTAAATAATTTTTATCTGAAATATATGTAATTAAATAATAAATATTTAACTGGAATTTAAACAAATATAAATATAAACAATATACAAACAAGAATAAAGAAAACAAAAATAATTTGGTAAAATGGATTTTATTGAAATGAGTAAAATACATGTGAACAGACAATAGGAAAACATACAATCGAATATTATCTAAATAAACGTGTACGTTTTGTTTGGCTTATCATTGTTATCTCTAATAAATTACGTCATCATTCAATCGTTCATTCTGTCCTGTTTCACCCTCAAGCAAAAAAGAAACGTGAACTTTGTTAACTGAATATCATTGTTAGTTATTATTTTATTAAAGTAGTAGGTGTTCCCACAACTGAAAATAAACAATTAATTTTTATTCACCAGCAAAGCGCTCAGATTGACCAGCAGCCTGGATAGCTCAGTGGGTAAGACACTCGCCTTACACGCTGAGAGTCCAGATTCGAGCCTACCTACGACTGATGAGACCCCAAAAAGGTCGAAACCGGTCTCGTAGTGGCTTTGCTGGTGAATAAAAATTAATTTTAGTTTTGTCGAGGCAAAACACTGGACCTCATTACCTAACTATTGTATATTAAATTTAATAATTTCACAAAGAAATATCTTTTTGAAACTAATAAAAATAAAAGAGGCTCTTAATTTAGGCATCACATTTTACAAGTGACGCTCAAAGGGAATCTAGTATGTAAATAGAAATACAGACTTGAATTTTTTCCGAGCACTAAGCGTCAAGCCATAATATACATAGATTTCTAACATTAAATTCTATGCATGATTATCATATCGACGATTTAATTCAGGCATTTCTATATATTGCTTTTAACTGTAATTTAATTAGCTACAAAACTAGGTACTAAAATACGTTTTTTGAAATGCTTCGGTCCGTTAGCGCAACGTCTGAAGAACCATTAATCACTACTTTGGAAGAAGGAGAAGTACCGGTGCCGGAAGAAGTATGGTAAGTAATTTTCTTTTCCATTGGGACATTTAAAAGTGTCTTAAATACAAATACCATTGTTTTGTGAATAGATAAATATAGTGTGGAATCAATTATCTAAGTTCCGGCAACTCATTGATGCGAGTTTAGAGCTTTATCAAGTGTTCAGTATAGCACATAATGTTATAGACGAAAACATTTGACTTATACTTGGCATCTCACTAAAATTGTCGAAACCCTGTACCTACGACAATTTTTTGATGTAAATAAATAAATAAAACTTAAAAAAAGACCAAAAAACGTATAAATAAAAAACATTGAGTATACGTTATCAGAAATTCTACATTAGTAATTTCAACAACATTTTCATTTTTTCCTTGTAACTCGAGCCTTAGAAACTAGACTGCCCTTGCTCTCTATCTACTCCAAAAGGAACCGAAAGGGTCAGCCTTTTCAAAAACTTTCGTAGTATTGTCCAGTCAGACACTTTTCAAGATAGACTACAAGCACAATTTCACGATAATCATAGAACACAGTAAGCATGAATTGACGTTCCGGGTTTTGCATCACCATCCTTGTACTTTTCTTTCGATTACTTTTTTGATTCTGTTAAATTTAGACACTAAGTAGTTTCCTCCGCTGTTAGTATGGATCGGACTAAACGATTGCCAACTTGTTGTAAAATATCCATCAGTTCAGTACAGGCAGCTAACTTTGTATTTTTCATTTCAAGAGTAAAAACACGAAGCACAAAACGAGATGCAAGCTTTCGATCTAAAATCAATTTTACAGTCCCTTTGGCCACTTTCTCTAGTTGTATTCTTCTGCAGCACCATACCGTAAACAAAAGCTAAAAATTTATAAAATTTTAACTACGTATATGTAAAGTACAATATAATCGATATTATCTATTTATGTACCTATCTTATCCTTAGATATTTCATACAAAAAAATAAAATCATATCAATAGATTTTATGGCTAGTCAGAATACTTTACGGGCGCACCACTATGTCCTTGCTACGAAATATAACATAAAATAATATAAAATTACCGAATATTACTGCTACCATTTCCATTTAACCACTTCATGATTAACTATAAGCAATTTAAACAAAATTAAATTTCAATAACTATAACAATATTACTGTTTTATCATGTAACTTTTTACCAAGCAATAAAATCAAAGAGTTTCTAATAAACTCCAAAAATAACAATTATTGTATTTCATTATACCTACTACTTTTTATCACTACTTGAATAAAATATTATAAATGTAGGAAATACGAAACACAACACAGTTAACATAAATAGTTATGACAAACTGGCAATAGCTTTCACTGATATACCAACACAATGAACACAGTTAACAAACACGCAATAAAAAAATTAATTAACACAATTCAATCTCTAACACTCCCCTCAATACAAAATAGATACACTCCTACTTGACATAACGTACCTAATCTTCTAATGTTAAAGAACATCACCGTTCTCCAGTTTAGCAACATTTGGAGAAAGTCTATCAACCACTTTAAGTCTTCCTTGAAACTTGGGAGTAAGAGGAGCAGGATTATGGTTTTTAACAGAAACATGGTACCCAATAGAAGGACCACCCCACGCCGTGGAATTGTAAAATCTGTCTCTAGATGGCCAATCAATGCGAGATCTCATTTTTTCGAACCAATAACCTTCACCCAAAATAGACAAACGAACTTTACCAGTAGAAAAATGGCCCTGATTATGGTAAGTAAGAATAAGATTGTCAATCTTGGTTTTGGGAACAACTCTTTTTCCATGATAACACAGTAAACCATTATTATCTAAAGAATAACAATTTTGAGGAACGATATCAATCGTATTCAAAATTTTCAAAATTTTAGGATCAGTTTTCTGACTTTCAAGCCAATCGGAAATATCGTCCTCCACAGAAATAAGACTGATAATCAAACGACTAAGAACATCAGCATCGCCATATTCACTATCTTTCTTATAAACAAGCTCAAAATCAACTCCTACAAAATTATTAAGCAACGAACATGGCGGTAATTTGAATGAGGTTTAGATAACATATAGCTGAGGGCCTTATGGTCAGAATAAACAATAAAACGCCGACTTAAACGATAAGATTGAAAAGGAATAATGCATTCGAACACGGCTAAAAATTCGCGGTCAGTAGTATAATAGTTAACTTCAGAACCACAAAAGTATCTACTATAACAAGTTATTGGTCCATCACCTTGATATAAAATACCACTCTAAACTATGCATACTAGCATCAACATCAGGATAGGAATGGCTTGTTATAATCAGGATAACGTAAAAGAATATCTTTCGATAAAATTCCTTTAATTTTTTGAAAACTTTTTTCACAGTTAGAATCCCAATTAAAAGTTGTTTTTTTTCGGAAAATGTCTGATAAATTTAGACAAATAATTACCAAAAACAAAAAAATTATCTAATTTTTTCCGGTTTCTTGGAGGCCGCATATCATTCAATTTATCACTGTTTTGGGGATCAGCCATAATCCCATCTCTGGAAATAAGATGACCCAAATAAACAGTAGACAAATACCTAACTTTACATTTACCGCTGTTCAATTTGAGATTAGCAGACCGCAACTTCCACAGAACGTTTCTTAACGTTTTGCATGTGATCATTAAAAGTTTTAGACGCGAGAACTATGTCGTCAATGAAAGGAAGTAATCCAATATCGCTAAGAATAGTTTCCAAAGACGCTAAAAACTGGCGGGAGCATTTTTTATTCCAAAAGGAAGAACCTCGAACTGATAAAAATTGTTTCCAGCCTGGAAAACATTGACTGAGTATGATGTTTACCGCCACAACGATTACATTTCTGGAACTGTCGACCGGCCAAACAGTTCCTAGCAAAATGGTTAGGAACACCGCAATTGTAGCACACAAGACCAGCAGGTTTGTTTACGGTAGAACCATCCGTTGACATATTAGTAGAAGAACATACAGAAGTTGGTTTTGCATCTGATGGTTCAAAGGTGTGAAGTGGTAATGCCTCATTTTTGGAACCAAATGTATGTATGCTCTGCTGGCGATCAAAATCGTACATACTGTGCGCATGTGAGATATCGGCTATTGTCTCATCATAAAAAATAAAATAAAAGCAAAATTTTCTATTTAACAAAAGGAAGAACAGAAACAGAGAATTGCACAAGCTCTTTAACAAGTGACGTGGGTCAAATAAAACTGGCACTCCAAAGTTCACATTCTTTCCAACAATCTTCTGATGGATAGGTTATTGATCGAAGATAATGGAAACTACATGGAGTGACATATCAGTCAACTGGCTTAATCGCAATGTGTAGGGATTCACACACTACATCTTGTTTAGCAGGAGAGCTAACAAAGTAATGAGCAATTGGCTGCTTCCATCAGCTTCCTACACCCTGAGCCATGATACCTGAACAAGTGGGTCAGGAGGGAAATTCAAAAAAGCGAAGGGGGTCGAGGAAGAAACGTGGGAAGGGGAAGACAAAAAGTGGTGGAATCTCATTACTGTCGATCATCAACAAGTTGTATTTATATCTCAAGCGACTTGTCGTGCCGAAAAATGTTTGACATATACAAAGAACACTGTGCCGAGAAGGGCTATCAATCAACAGGTTTTTCAGCCTTTTGTAAAGTTGTAGCAGATTTGAATATAAAGTTCCACAAACCGTAAAAGGATATGTGCAATCAGTGTGATACATCTTACAAAGCATCTCCTGATGAAAAAGAAAGTCTTCATGACGAATTCAAAAAGTATAACGAAAATATAGAAAACTTCAGGAGGATAAAATCCGAGGTAAGAAATCAAGCCCAACAAAACTCAAAATGTGTGACTCAACATTTGATCTTATGCATCCTTACAAATTTCCAAATCCAACCTTTCTAACATTCTATAAGACGCGTCTCAGTTGCTGTAACTTCACTGTGTATGACTTAGTTTTTTCTGGAATGAAGGCGAAGCTAAAAGAGGATGTTTTGGTTATCTATGGTTGAAGAGCAAGACTGAAAAGGAATAAACAAAGTAATATTGTTTTCTGATGGATGCTTTGGTCAAAACCGCAACTCAATTTTGCCAGCAATTTATGGAAATAATAAAGACGACTAAAGAGATGAAATCTTTTTATATTTTTCAGAGAACAACCACGGTCAGAATGAGGGTGATTCAGCACTTTCGTGTATTTGTCAGTCTATCTCAGTGTTTTACTATTTATACCTCATTTGAGGTTCCAATGTGGGAAAATACAGTAATTGATAGAATAGCTACAAGAACTAGGCTACTTGGATTCGTTATTAACGACAAATTGAACTGGAGTGACCACATTTGAGCAATCCTCACTAAATAGACCAACGCCTCCACTTCCTGAAAGCTATGATCAGAGCTGGGTTCCAAAAGAAAGGAATTATCAAATTTTACACAGC
>JAUYWI010061468.1:0-15833 GCA_034780595.1 Parotoplana pacifica | reverse complement strand
GTCGGACAGAGTCTCTACTCACTTGAAGTAAACGAGAAGTATGCTTTATGCTTCTGCCACATTCCATCATGCCAATGGCACGTCCAACTAATATTAGATTTCTCATAGTGGTACCAGATAGTAAAATAGAGATAGTTTATCCAAAATTGTATTTATATTAAACTAATAAATTGATTGATTTCTATGCTAATTAAATTAATCAATTGGATAGTTAGTATCTATGATTTACCTAACCAATTGTGTGATTTCTATTCATTAGGTATGTTCAATAATTAAAATCTATGCCTATTAAGCTATCAAAAATAATGAATCGAAATTTCAATTGTAGGGGTGGCGATTTTTATTGAATGTTTATTTTAACTCCAGTATGCTTGTACTTTATAGATATTTTATCATGTTTTTAGGGTAAAATTTAAAATAATAAAATATATACTGATTAGTAGTGTATAACTTTTATTTTGAAATACATAATATATTTCAGGATTCTAGTGTGGAGGTTCGACGTAGCGCCTACGAAGAAAGTGTTGACTGGGCTCACCTAGACGACCTGTTTGAATTCTTTGAGGCTAGGAAGAATGACAGCCAGGAGCGTAGCTGGTCTCTTCATGAAAACGAGACTCTCATGTTGCGAAGATTGGAGAAACTTGTGAATATTTTAGTAAGTTCAACATTTGTGTGCTTTTTAATGGCGAAAGTCTATTACTTGTAGTGTAGTTAATATTACAAACGGTTGGAAATGAAACTAATAGAAGGTTTCCTATTTCTTGTTTTTTGAAAATACTGGCTTCATAATATTTCAGTTAAAAATGTCGATATTGATGGGCAGAAACAACATATTTTATATTTTGTAGCCCATTAGATTTCCCAGGGTTTCAAATCTACTCAAATTCTCAAGGAAATTTATTTATAGAAACTATATACGATATTTTTTATTAATGCAAATAGATATTATAACAAATTGCATAAAAGGATAGTTGGAAATTATTTTTCCTATTTACTTTAGCAGTCCTGAGATTTTTGTAAGTTACAGCATTTGTCAATTCCTCAATAGCAATTGTATTTTTTAAACATTTTTTGTCATAGAATAAAAATGTTGATAAAAATTCTAAAGATGTTTTTCAAAACCCGTCAAATTGTTTGTAAAAAATCTTGTGGAATCCATAATAATTACTAATTGACTCGAACATTGTCAGAATAGGCCTATGCTTGATGTGATGCTTTTAACTTTTCCTCTCCAGGGCACGGCTGACCAAGGTCTGATCAAAACGCGGATGGAAGAGGACCAGTTCCACTCTCTTGTGACTTTGATCCAACTTTACCAGATGGAGCAACGGGTGGTGCTGCGCCGTCTGCTGCTCAAATCTTTTGCCGCCTCTTGTGAGGTGCAACCCCAATCAGTCCCGGTCTGCCTCTATTCAGTGCTTCCGTTGGAAATCATAAGAGAATTGGGTGATACCAGCACAGGTAACTGCAAAGGTGCCACTTTAAAACGTTACCAAATATACAAATGTTTTCAGAAAAGTATTGATTAGTTGTGTAAAGTACGTAATAGGTTGCACTGTTATACCCATAAATTCAGTTTGTGTGTAGTGAGTAATGTTCACACGTAGTTTCAAGGTATTTATTGCTTTCTGGTATCCACAGCAGTCAGTCGAATAACATTTTCTAAGGAAGACGTACGATCTATAATCAAATCTTTTGTTTTACTTGACAAATTTCCCACTGATATTCACAATGTTATGCAACAAGGTATGCAAGATTTCTGCCCATCATATGAACTTGTACGGCTTTGGGTAACACACTTTAGAGAAGGAAAGGAAGACACAACGGATGACAACAGAAGTGGAAGGCCTGTGACTGCATCCTCTCCATCAGTTGTTGAAAAGGTAGCCATAATCGAAGAAGATCATCGAATGACCACCAGACAAGTTGCTGAGATGGTGAACATATCACATGATACAGCACATAAGATATTAATTGTTCAACTGGGCAAGATGGGTGCCACATCTGCTCAATGAAGAACAAAAGGCAATGCGTGTCAATCCTGCTTCCAGACATTTTCGAAGGTACCGAAGACAAGGCAATGGTTTTCTGAACAGAATCATTGCCTGTGATGAGACCTGGGATTACTCATGGGAGCCTGAACTCAAACGGCAAAGTGATTCATGGCTTGGTCCGGACTCTCCAAGGCTAGAGAAAGCCAGAAGGTCATTTGGAGCACTGAAAGTGATGCATATCACCTTTTTCGATTATCAAGGAATCATTTTCGATTAAGCAGTTCCTGTTGGCCAGACAGTCAAGGTCAGAAGAACAATCTGTGACAAACGTTCTGAGCTGATGGAGACTGACCCAATTCTCTTGCAGGACAATACTGATCCAATGGCAAAATGTGTTCTTGAAGCCTTGTAGTCTTGGGATTTGGAGATTCTCCCTCACCCCCGATATTCACCAGATCTCTCACCATGCGATTTTTTTCTGGTTTCAAAAATCAAGGAACATCTCAGAGGGCAATGATATTCGACAGAAGATGAGGTGAATGCGGTATTCATGCATGGAATCTCCATAGTGACGAACAATGGTGTATAAGATGGTATCTATGGCTTGGTGCATCGTTGGGGAAAATGCATTCAACTTGATGGCTTGTATTATTACTGTGTCAAGTATCAATTATATTGTATTTCACAAATAAAACTTATGGATCAATACACATTACCTTTCTGACAACCCTCGTCATCTATCTTGTCAATCTCCTTTTTTTGTAAATTACCTCTATATAGCATTTTCTGAAACATACACAGCTGTTATACTTTAATGCTTATTTGTTTCCTTCCCAGATTCGGTTAGCCGGGCATTATCTCTGTTTCTGTTGACGATATTGGTGAGCTCGAGCAATGAATTGCCCAATGAACTACTGGGTAAGTGCTGAAGTCGTTATTAGGTTCTGAATCTTGTAAAATTACTTTTCAGTAGTACTCTTTTGTAGGTTACGTAAAATTTGATTGCATGATATTTTGATATTTCTCTTAAACGCTACATTTAACTGTATACACTATTTTTGAAATCTTCGAATTTTAGATAGTGACACCCAAAAACAGTTTGCTTACTTTATTTCCAAACCTATATTAGGGAAAGACTGATTGAAAGAGATATTGGTTTAAAACATGCAAGTCGTCAACATTCTTTAAACCATGCTGTCAATAACTTATTTTTTATATTTTCATTTCGGAAAATGTGTAAATTTTATTAGTGCTGAAAAACACAGATATGGAACACTGTTATCAAATATTGCCTTTGGCTTTTTATTAGAGGTATTAACGACAAAATCTTATTACCTAGCCCAATCTTTCCACTTTCTATTAGAGAAATATTTGAGCTGTCGATGAGTGTGCCTTTAGCTAGTGGAATATGTTTCTTGTAGAAAAATTGACGCCCGATTTTCTAATGACGTTGCTGACGTTTATCAGCCCACCTGAGCAAGGCAGTGCGAATCAATCCTCCATGTTGGATGGCTCCGCTGGCCATGTCAATGGCAGTCGGTCTTTGAATGACGAAACGGGCGACAGGAATGGGCTGAGAGGAGATGACGGCGATCTTCCGGGAGCGAGTACTGCCTTCCTGTTGGCCTTCAATCGTCACCTCATGGACATCAAGCGCAATCTGCTCATGGACTGTTTGAAAGGCAGGCAAGAACTGGCGAGGCATTTTGTGGAAAATGTGATTCAGGCCTTTAACAGAGGAGGTGAGTTCTATTGCATTTAAACCAATGACTTTTGCTTGGGACAGCAATATTGCACAGCAGCAAAGAAGTTTTACAAATATATCCCATATACGAGTAGGATTTTAGACCAATTGAAACCTTAGTTAGTTACCATATTACTACTTTCCACTTGCTCAGGATGTTAATATTGCATAGCAACATTGATTGTTTTTACAAATTCATCTTATTACAGACCATGATTGTTTGGCCACATGATTTTAGTTGCCTTATATGAACTTTCATTGAATTGCTTTGTCACTTAGCAATTGTTGCTAGTGTCGTCAATATTGCAAATTATTAAGATTTGTTTTACAAATGGATTCTGTATTATAAATTAATTTGTATTTGATCATAAAGCTCAGTTATCATTGATTCATTTTTCACTTAACAAATGTTTCTGGGACCGCCTGTCACAGGCAACAAGGAAATGTTAATGTATCTCACAAAACAAAGTGATTTTATGGTGTTTCACCAAACTGAAACTTTAGTTAACAATATAAACTTTTATTTACAAACTTGTCCTTCTGTCGTTTTAGGAAAATCAATGTTAAGATTATGTACATTAGGTATTTAGTCAAAGTCATAAAAACGTAATACAGTTTTGAAAACAGCAAACTGATAGACATTCTACAAAATTATTCTACTTCTTTGTTTTTTAGACGATCCAGCTGTGCTAGGGGAAGTCAATAGTCGTCCAAGTATTTCGACCTCAGTTCAGTGTAATTCGGTGCGAAAGATTCTCTGTGACCTTTATTCATCTCCTGAAACAGCTGATCTCATCTACAGGAATGACGCTGATGTGATTGTCGATGTCGTCAACAGGCAATTGTGCGACCTGCCGATAGATTCGCCGGTGAGTACCTGCTGGGCTATGCACCAGTTCTTTCTCTTTTGAGTTGGCAATACTTTTTGGATCTAAAATGAGTTTTTGTAGAATACCTATACAAAATTTGTGATAACACAAAAGGTGTTTTAGCTCAGCTTGCGCTATATAATAAAAATTCCGAGTTGTTTCAATACATTTTGTTGATTATATTGTACAATTTTTGATCGTTGATTGAAAACAATAATTATATTCGCTAAATAAATGAAGAGTTGGATTTATTTACAACATAATATGATGCATGTTGTTAATTTACGCAGCAAGTGAAGTATTGATATAATGTATTCTATTATTGCAATTTATTGGGTGTGGTCTGTACATGTAGTTCTTAGTTTGCTACCACACCCGATCATTTGTCGTGTTTAACAATCAGCATGCAAAATGTGTGCATGATTAAATTGGAATTTCTGACAGTATGCAACAACAGTTACTAATTTAGTGTTTTTTTAAATTTCAAAACATAGGCACAATACTACTACTAGCTACTACTTCATTTTATCTATTTTAATATGACGTTTAAAGTTCGATTTAAATCACTTTGATAACATATTTTCAGTACATCTAACAATTTATTATAATTTGTAGTTTGACGAGTACTTACTGAATGATCGAAGACCATTCTCAAAAACGTACAAAGTGACTTATTTGCATTTCAGGACCTGTCTGAATACCTGGTCTTGCTCGACTTGATGACGACCCACTCAGACTATCTGACTCGTGGCGCCTATAAGACTGGCGAACTGTGCGAATCACTGAGGAGAATCCGGGCCGCCGACGATGAGGAGTGCCAAGCTGACAGAGACATCAGTGACCTTCTGTTGGACAAGCTGAGCAGAAAATAGAGATTAGTTAACAGTCGATCACGCGCCATGTATAAAAACTATTCCCAGAGCTCTATTTAGTACTTGGTTTCGATCTTACCCCCACACTTTAAACTTCGAAGAAACCAAAATAATTTTGGAACAGCACTACAAACTAACTAATGCTGTTCAGTTTCAATCGATTTGAAGCGAGTTTTAAATTTGCATTTACGATTGAAAACGGCTTCCTAACCTATGCATGCTCGGAAATTTGGTAGTTACATGTCTAACCGATCTCCGTCAACAACGCGTTTGAACTCCTTGAATTGTCTGAGAAAAGGTACACAGGCGAATTATCGTAAATGTTTATAATTGCAATTACTTCAGATTGTTAATTTGTATCTATTTTTATTTTGAGACGTGATAAAAGCTTCAGAATATAGATTTAAGTGAAAACGATACTGCATTTCGAATTTATGAAAACTATTTTTGTTATCAAAATTTAGAGAGAGAAAACAACTTGAAAAATATTACAATTGTTTGAAAAACTTTCATCATTCTATGATGCC
Source organism: Parotoplana pacifica (assembly GCA_034780595.1). Classification (NCBI taxonomy): domain Eukaryota; kingdom Metazoa; phylum Platyhelminthes; order Proseriata; family Otoplanidae; genus Parotoplana; species Parotoplana pacifica. The sequence continues at coordinate 9,824 of JAUYWI010061468.1, read as the reverse complement.
TTTTTGGTTTTTTTCCCAGTGCAGTGTGTAGGGTAGGGAAGAAATAGTTAATATTTTGAACATCATGGAATGCGTTGCACAAATCAAATAGAAAAATAAAAGTTTTATTATAGTCGATTCTAAGAATTGCATTCATATATCTAATAATTATGAACTTTGTGCCGCAGAGCATAGTTCATACGAAAGCCTTCAATAAGCTTCCTGATTCGGTAGTAACAGAATCCGAGGCATAACCGGTGGTTATTATCAACTAATATTGATTTTTCTATGAATTATGTAAAAACACGTTCTACCATCACCTAGTCTGTGGAATCTTATTGGGGGACCTTCGTATTAAAAATTTACACAAGCATTTAATCTAATTTTGAGGTGTGTTTTCATTTATCATAATTATTATTTTTATCAGACTTTTATTTTTGCCATTTTTTGTTTTTATCGCCATTGCCACCTACCGCTAATCGCTTTGTTTGTATTTTTACCATGGCTCTTTTCAATTTCATCAGATGACTTCCATAATTTGCTTTTTATCATTTACCTTGAATTAATAGACTTAAAAGTTTTATAGTAATATATACTTAAGCTTTGGCTTGTTATTTTGTTCGTCAAAAAGAATTCCTGTTGCTATCGTTATGAAATACAATCCACCAAATATATCTTATGTAAAACATATTCATTGACTTTATTTTATTTTAGTTTAATTTTTTAAAACCAGATTGGTTTTTGTGTTATCATGGTTTTCTTCACCTACAGTATACTCATCTATGTGATACTTTCACAAAAGAGAGAATCAATATAACTTAGCTTGTTGAAAGTAAATTCGATTCAACATGTTGGTCATCCGGTTTAGTTGTTGAGTTTTACATTTTGATCTCAAGCAATGTAATTTGATTTTATAAAATCCATATTCATATTCACTTTGAATATAAAAAAGTTAGTTGCTATTGTCAGCTATCTGGAATTTTCAAGTTTAAATGAGAACAACCTCTATCAAGACAGCATGAACCCTCTCAGTTTCTGCTAACAGATATGTTATAAGAAGTCAGTATTGACAAATGTGACGTTTTTCCTGTTATGTAGTTACTGTTCCAGTTACAAACGTGTGATGAATCAATTCGATAGTTGGCGATTTGATTGTGTGGCATTTTCGTTAACGTCCTCAGTTGCTAAGATGCTGCTACATAAAATGCTTTTTAAGTTTTTTACAGGGTGGGGCAAAATAGTGAGGATGCTGTACTTGAAAACCATAATAATGAAAGCAACAGTATTTGGAAAATTGTTCACAACTCTTCATTGTAGGTATTTAATGTAAACTGATATCAAAACATGTAGGATATATGCATAGAGATGAGGTAATATAGTCATAGATAAGATTTTGTACCCATTTATTATCTATTTAGAAAGGTAAAAAATATGAATACATTTTGGGTGTTAGGTCTCACTAAGGAATGCTGTTGTGGTTTTAGACAAATAAAGTTAACATTGTATAATTACTATTCAAGAATATTTCATGTAGCTGTCCAACCTGCTTAATTTTGCTTTCATTACATTAGAGTTTCAGACTCAAGACTTGGAATAATGGTGTTAGTTTTGAAGTTCAATTAATTTATCTAAAAACAACATCACTGAATGACAGCAAACACCTGAAAATTATTTCACGTTCTCTAGGATTTGAGCTGGCACTTTTTGAGCTTTACGATGTTTATTATTTTTTTATAATAAAATGTACATAGCTGGGATAAGATTGTGTTATAATTGTTTTAGATATAATATATGGATGGACCGATTTATTGAAAGCAAGATCCTACCAAAATATCTGTCCAAAATTTAAAAAAAAGAATGATATTGAACATTTTATAGCATGTCGATCCATAAAATCATTGTTCAAAAATGGGATAAATTTAAAAATAACTTTTGCTATGTAATTTGGTATTTCTAATAGTTGCTAACTGGAAAGTTTATATTTGGTAACCAAGATTTGTATAGTCAACTATCCATAAAATCATATAGTTATATCTCTGATAAATTTGTAAAAGTTCCTTGTTGCTTTGCTATATTGGCGTCCTCGATAACCGTACTTGGCTAAACGTTAGTCTAGGTAACTAATCCATTAAATCGGTTAATGTTTAGACCGGACGGCAATGATGAACAAACTGGAGTAAGATTCAAATACGAAATATATTAAGAAACCTCGCACCTTTTTTAAATATAATGTTCTTTTATTTTGTCAGTAGTAGTGGTCCAAACTAGCTATTCTATGTATACATAATTTTTTAGCGGAGCTAATACTATAAACAATTCTCGCTGGTCTTGTGACGGCCCTCTGAAAGTAATGACGTCATATTTTTTTTAACATAAATGTCCGATTGTCTTTAAATTTAATGGGTAGAATCATAGGCACATCAGAAGTGCGATTCTGAAATATTTTTTCTGGTGATTGATTATCCATTTTATAGCTAATTTTAGCTATTTTGACAGGCTAATTTCAATTTTTCAAACGGCGCTTGCACCCATTAATCATTCTTTTTCTTAAAAAATCTAAAACATTTAAAGTTTTGTACCAAATTTCAAACTAATCCACATTCACGGGAAGTATGACATACCTACCTGGGGGTTGACCTATAGGGTGCGGCGTTTCTTTTGAACGGGGCTGTATGTGGCCACAGTATTCTAAACCGCTTGACCGATTCTGGTTTAAATTGAGCACGCTGAATCATCATTGGAGTCTGAGTAATTAATGGTATGAATTTTTAAGGCTGATTGATAACCAATGATTTTTTTTTATTCAAAGGTTAAAACTGCCCATTTTCAATGATCTTATAAAGCACATTAGGCACAGCAAAGCTGAGCTTTGAAGCTAACAGCCCATTGGCATATTTATTCTTTATTTTAAAGCACGAGTTTGGTTCTACTTTATACATAGTGAATGTCGGAACAAAGATGCATATTTGTTATTTATAAAAATTCCATTGTTATTTCTATAGTCAACTTGAATAACTCCGTGTTGTTTTCTTTCTATCTGCTATTATGACGTTGATCAAATTTATAAAAAATAAAATGTGTTCTTCAAGAAACTAATAAGGCTAATGTGTAGTATCTTTTGGTTTCCATTTCTATAAATGTAAAAGGATTGTCTTGGATAAATTTACCTAATTTACGTTCTGTATGTATAGGCCCCGGTCAACGTTTATATTAGTGATTTCAATGTTACAACATATCAATAGATTAATGTTATTGTGTTATAGTCTATGACAATACTTTATAGATGTCTATGGATATATTAAACAATTTTTTGAGGAGTTGTCACTTTGGTTAATGAGGTTATAGCATGACAATGCCAGTACTGGTACGTGAATAGCTTGCCTACCAAAACATATCTTTGCTGCAACAACCACCATATTCCCCCGACACCAACCTCATGGATCGCTACATATTCAGAAACTATGAAACTTCTCTACATGGAATCAATTTTGTTGATTTCAACCAAATTTAGGAAAACTGGAGATTATTCATGGCTCACAATGTTACCAACAACAAATAAGCCAAGGAATTTAAATGCCTTAAAGCGGACCTTCTAGCTGTAGTCAACAACAATGGTGATTATGTAGTGTAAATTTGTGAACTTTAATCTTTTGATACGTTGTAACATTGACTAAAAATACAAACTTTTTTGCCGGGGCCTATATATAGGTATTTATAAACACTGAAAATGAAATGTATATCAATATTAGCTTTTCCCATGATTGCCTTACGTGCAATAGCAAATCTAAGATGCTGATATTATTCATTTGATTGTAATTTATTATTTTATGTTACTTTACATTATTTGGTATAAAAGAATGTGAAAGTTTGAAATTGACGAATGAATGTATAATAGATGTTCAAGTTTTTAAGGTAATTTTGATATTTTAATAGCCATCCAGAAACTCAGAAAAATAGATAGCCTAAAAATGTTTAATAGATTATTGTGGCAAAGTTGGTATAGTAATTTGACGCCTTAATCATCTGTCATTTTGTTTTCACATTGTTTTTTTAAATTTTGACCATAATGTTTCTCTAATGTAGGACTATTTTATGTATTGTATAGCATAATATTTCATAGCATCTCGAATTGATAATAAAACACGAATTCATTTTTAATATATTTTCTTTCTTTCAAGAATTGAGAGAGGAATAAAACGACACATTTTTGGCAGTGTATGCTGAAAGCAATAAAAAGACCAACACCCATTTTGAGGTTTTACTTTTATTTGTTTTTTTTTACCACACAGTTGAGTCTCAAATGCCAAATCTAATCATGACGAGTCTATATCATTATAAGAAGAATGGCCGATCTATTTAATTTCAGTCTGTTATAATTTTGTAGGCGAAATTTCTCGCACATTTCAACAGAAAACTTTTTTTACTACATATTTTTAAAAAGCAATCGGTAATTTAAATAGGTACTTTTTAAAACCAAAATTATCGTGGTTGCTGAAAAACTGTTTTTGCCGGCATAGGAACCTACGTGTACAATTGCTTGCCTATTTTCGTTAACGGGGGCTTCCTAGTGAGTATTATGTAATTGGAACTGTATGAGAACGCAACAACCGATTTAGAATCAAGATATTGAAGATCTGTGACTTTTGATATACAAATATTTAGATCCAACCCCCCACCCAAAGTCATGACACTTCCTCTGAAAAATTAAGTTTGCCCTAATTTGGGCAAAATGTACTTTTTACATAAAAATCAACTGTGGCGTCAACAATAAAATTTTCTGTACCTATATATTCCAAACATCATTATTCAAAATAGGTTTTTAAAAATATTTGTTATTCTGCCCATAGATGAAATCTGAGAGCCATTTTTCCAAACTTCAGAAATAAATTTTCTTTAAATACATCTTTTCATAAAATGTCAAATTTTGGACAATGAACTTTTATTTCTAAAGTTAGCAATATTCTTGACACAAAAAACAAACTTCAGCTCAATCGATAAAATTATATAATTTCTGAAAAATACAAAAAGTTTCTTTGCATTGAATTAAATTTATGTTTAAAAAATATTGTGTCCAACTAAATACGTATATAAATAAACAGTTAGATAGAGATTACCAGAAATATAGTAATTAGAAATAGAGTTGTTGTTTCTTATTTAAAAATGTACCCATTTTGAACGCACAGATCTAGAATTTGATTTCGTTTCCAAATCCTGCTCTCTTATACAAATTTTTGGCGCCCCTTCTCCTTGTTGTTTAAATGAAGTCATGCCATACTTGATTGGATGCAATTTCTTCTCTTTATGTAGAATTCTACGTCGAACGACATAGCCGACACCGAGTAAAGATCCAACAACAACAATACAGACAAGAAGTATGGCAATCCAAAGATAAGAAGGTGGTGGCGGCTCTGTTTTAACTTCTGCGTTTCCAAGACAATGTGCAAATTGTACGCTGTTTGTCAAATCAGGTGGTACAGTATCTTTTGTGTCTGTTGGACAAAATGCTTTGCAAAATTCAGGACTTGATCGAACAAAAAAAGAGAATTTTTTATCTTTGAAGTTATATGAAGCCTTCCAAAAACAGGCACCTTGATTAGCAGCTTGGCGCAACCGGCCCAACCATGAAGTAGGAGAAGCATTTGGTATTGGGGATAAAGTTACACAGTGCATTGGATACTGTAGATTATAGGTTAAATCATCAGTCAGCTCAATGTCTCCAGGCGTGGTTGTCATAAGTTCATGTTGTAAATATATTCGATTAGTTGCCTAAAAGAAAGATAGGAAATAAATCTTTTTGTAGGAAGTACATAGGTATTTAAAAAGATTCATTTTCAATTCCATTTAAAAATCGAATTGTAGCAGCAAGTAACAGAAAGCTTTCACAAAATTTCATTTTAATTATTAGAAAACATATAATTGACCTTACTCTCATCAAATACTCGTACAAAGGATCATTCATTAATTGTCTGTGCTATTCAAAATTAGTGCATTTCATGAACTACATATTGAGGTAATTTTAATAATGCACTTAGCTATTTCGAATAATTTTGTCCAATTTGTAAATATCGATAAAAATAATGTCAATTTATATATGTACATATGTTTTAAAGTAATTCATACATAACTTGCATATGATACCTAGGCAATTAAATTTGCAGTAACCTGAGTATGGGAGCATAAATTTGAAACGTTTCACACAACTTTGATATAGATCACAAGATATTTGTTTAAAAACTTGAATTTCAATGGCCACATACTTTGCTCTTGTCTCATTGTTTTTTCCTTGATAGATTTAAAAGAAAGCAAAACCCAATATATTCCTGTTCACCCAATATATACTGATGATATTGAGGAGTATGGGTATCTGTCTTATTATTTTCTGAATGAATGAAATTGGTTTAACATGTACAAAATAATTATTATAAATATGCTTTTAATATTTTATAGATACAAAAAAGTGAATAGTCTGTATACAGTTTACTGTTCACTGTTATTGACAATCAGAATGAAATTTAAATTCTATTTTGTAAGACCTTTTCAATCATGAACTTTTGCAACTTTCTTTTTAGGTAAATTCTACTGATGAAATGTTACTAACCTTTAAAGAAAAAAATGTGAACGCCCATTGGTCGAGGCATTCTGTTTCTGCCACATTGACCTCAAGCCCGGCCAAAGTATCAGGAAAATGTTGTGTCCATGCATGACTATAATTGCGCACAAAAATTGACAACTGCAAATAATTTATATTGAAATCCCGTAATACTTTCCCAACACTTGTTTCAACGTAGTCCACTATCGGTGTGTCTGTTTCGTTGTTGTTATCAACCGAAGAGCTACTATTTCGGTAACCAATAGTGAGCACCAACAGCTTTGAAATAGGTGTGACATGGCATACAATGGGACTATCGTCACTAGCAATAACATTAGCGCCACATTGGATAGCCTTGGCCTGCTTGCCAGCTACATTGGTTACAGGGACTATATCGCATTCAAATCTATAAAAGTAGCATGAAATACTTGATACAGTTTGATATTTTAAAATCACAGTAAAAATTACAGCAAATAAACAATATGAACTTAATTTTAGCATGCTTTTAATGATGCTCTGTCAACAAATTATGGATATACTTCAGTAAAATACCAGTGTTTAACTCTTTTATTTGGAATTTTTAACTTTTGCGTAATTGGTGTAGATATAAACTAAACAACCGCGCCTATATAACAAGTATCTAACAGTGAAAATGAATTCTTTTTACAATGAAATTCAATCAATAAACATGCTAGAAACTGAAAATAGATGTTGCAATAGTAACGTATACATACATACGCATTCATGAGTCTTTTGAGACAGGAAATATTAATGTTATTTTGTATAATTCAAAACATGATGCTTGTGCATTGATAAATATTTACATACTTATCCTTAAATCTTCATTTATTTATGTATATTTATAATACCTATGGGAACTTCCCCCTAAAAAAGTAGGTGCCTACTGTGTGCGTCAGTATACATTTATAAAATTAAAGTTTATAAATTAAAAATAGTTTAGGTAGGTATAAAGAGTTCTTATTTACTGTGTAATGGCGTAATGCAGAGAACAGTTGTATTTCTAAAATAAGAATTTTCAAAGAAGTTACAATACCTTTCTATAAACATATAACAAGGTCTCATTATTTTAGATGTTCCTGTTTCTAATTAAATAAATATTTTCACCAAGTTTTTATTTTGCTTTAAATGATTTATTTAGTTCCATCGAGGTAACTTCTTTCTTTCAGTTAGATTATGATGAACTATGGTCTGAATAAATAGAATCTTTACCTCCCTGGAACTAAATAAATCATGTACTTACGTAAAACAAAATAAAAACTTTGCTAACAAATCCATAAAAGACCACCTAAACCAATCGCAATTGGCTGTTAGGTCCAATAAGCTCAGCCTTGCCGAATGGACTATTTGGATCTTTGAAAATAGGTCATATTGAGTGCTTTTTATGAAAAAGCAAAATAGTTCCGCCGCTAATTGTTGTTAAATCGGTCAAGTAGTTTTTTCTTATGTTGATCTTTTTTTCTATCTTCATTTTCTTCATCATCACCGATATCAAAGTCTAAACGTTAACCAATTCTGATGAAATTTGGTACTGACTAACTTTAGGGGTGAGGAGATTTTTGGGGATTAGCTAGGGACGCCAAGATAACAACAAACAATTTCACAAATTTATTTCACACAACTATACTTTTTTGGATAGTTTACCACATGAGAGCTTTAGTTACCATATATGATCTTTTACTTAATAAACTTTCCACTTAGTATCTGTTGCTAGAGACACCAATATAGCATAGCAACAATCAATTTTTGCCCTTTCCCATATAACTATACTACACGAGACGTTGGTTACCATATATGATCTTTCATTTAATCAAAGTTCCACTGGCAACTGTTACTATAGATACTAATATAGCATAGCAACAGGCTTATTTTACTAAAGATGTACCACACAAAAATTGAAATATTCTAAATATAATTGACTTTACGAAACCTTCAATTTTACGAATTTTATAAATTCATTACAAAAATAAAATATATTAAAGACCAAAATGATTAAAAGTGTGTTAGTTCAAACCCTAAATTAAATTTAATCATTTTGAGTGTTAGCTCTTGATTTTATGAATCGTCATTATGGTTTTAGATAAATGATAATTCAATTGTTTAGAACCAAAAAAGACAAATGGCTATTTGTTGAAATTACTTGAGTTAGACATCCAATGTGGTCAAATTTTCTGTCTTTTTAGAGTTACCAGGGACATCTATAAGTCGCTATTCTAGTCGTAATGTTTTTATTAGTAATTCTCTTCTTCTTATAAATGCCGTTTTGGCCATTGCAATCATTGTGTGGATTTCGTTACTGCACCTTCCATCCGATGTTATAAATGCTCCAAGGTATTTGAAGGTTTTACTTGTTCAACTTGTTGATTGTTAGGTGTAATTTCTTCTTTATATTTAGCTTCATGTTGAAATCCTTCGTTTTTCTATTTAAATTCACAAGGTTTTATATACTTTCTTCTGAGTTTGCTGTCATTGCTTGATCGCCTACGAATCGCACTTTAATTATTTCTCCTCTTATTGTTACTCCATCTTGTATGTGGTCAATTGCTTCTATCACCATACGTTCTGTGTATATTGAAAATAACAACGGTGATAGTAAGCATCATTGTCTTACTCCTTGTCCAATTGTTGCTGGTTTTGCTTCTTCATTGTTTATTCTCACTGTTGCTTTCTGATTTAAGTAAAGATTTTGAATGAGCCGTCTGTCCTTCCAGTCAATTCCTAGTTACTTAATATATCTATATGTCGTGCCCAATAGGCTTAATACGCAACAAAATCTGCGTATTAAGCTTATTACAAAAAAGTGTCATTACCTATAATTAGTTGCCCAACCAATCTCATTTCGGTTTTTTATTGATATATTTTAACAAAGATCCAAAAAATGGGAAGACTGCATCCATGCGATATGGAGAAGGTTGGAGTCCGTGTGGATGATGTAATGGACCACAAGAAGTGGAGGAAAATGATCTGCAGCGGCGACCTCTTTTAAATGTGGGAAAAGCAAGAAGATTTTTTTATCTCGAATACATATTAAATTAAGCTAATATCTGGGTTTTAACCAATAAAAGTATTCAAAATTAAACTTTCTTTTTTATATGATTGGTTAAAATTTAACATTTAAAATAAAGTAGAGATTTACCTAAAAACTAACAAATAGGTTGTTGATTTAAACTTTATAAATATGGATGATCGAAAAGTAATTTAAAAAAATATGGAATATATAATATAAAATGGGTGATAT
>JAUYWI010061457.1:0-15834 GCA_034780595.1 Parotoplana pacifica | reverse complement strand
GAGATATTATAATATGCATTCAACTTTGCGCTTTTTCTGGATATTTTGACTTGCGTGACTTTTCGAACACCCTGTACTAATAATTTAGGAATTATAAATAATTGCATGAATATAATAATATTTAAAATAGCCAATTTTGAAATTGAATAAAAACAATGAAATGTTATTGACTTATTTTTTATTCTTGCTAGATTGACATTATTCATTGAAGAACATTAACAAAAACTTAATGATAAATATTATATTTTTTGATTTCGTCTAAGCCCTCACCTTCTGTAGTTTTATTAAACATCTTTAAATCTTCAGAATTAACCAACATTTGCACAAACCATTCTACAGATATTTCTATAAAGACATCTATTTAGTGTTTCTACTTCTAACAGGGCCCTTTTATAATATCGATGTGAACTTAAATAGTCTTATCTAAACGTTCTCTTCTAAAATAACGATTCATCTATATTATTTTCAAATGGCAATTTCCTTAAGTAGAATGCCTATCACATCTGTTGAATAGGATGGTCGCCTCAAAGCCAAAGATCACTTGATGTACATCGGGCAAGTTAACGTGCGAGCCCTGACCAGCGAGCAGGTGGCCACCGTTCTACGCCAATCAGGCGTGCAAGTGCGACTGATTGTCGCCCGCCCCTTCGATCAGAACTCGGCTGCTCAGCACACAAGTGGGGCCGAGACAGTGCGCATTGTGCAGACCAGCCAACTGGATCAGCATCTGGAGCTGCTGGTGCATCGCATGTACAACGATGAGGACAGCGCCGAGTCGGAGGTGGTGGAAGACGATGACGAGAGCCAGATAATGTCGCCGGCGCAGCAGCAGTATGCCATTTCCCTGGCCAAGCAGCAACAGTACCAGGCTGCGCAGAACTCGATGGATGATCAACAAAGAATGACTGCTGTCCCGACTCTGGCGGCTTCTCCTGCTGCTGATAATGGTTTCCATAAATCAAATAACCAGCAGGTGAGATTAATCGTAGAAGGAACTATTTTGAGGGTAAGAGTAAACGATTGAATGATGGCTATGATTTAGTTAACAATATATTGATTGGCCATAGAGATCGTATACTTTATGCAACTGTAAAGAAGTAGGCAATTCAATATCACATTTTAAAAATAGAAACAAGAAGAATATTTGTATTTTGTTAAAAATATGTTTAATTGTTGTCTCTTTTCTCCCTTCAATTATGATTACAATTTTGAAGGATATAAAGGTGCTCTAAAGAGAGGTAGCATTAAATCTGGTTTTCATGATACATTATAATTAAGTTGACCTTATATTGTCAGAAATGTTAGACCGAATAGGATATATACCTGAATTATTGAATTGAAAAATAAAATTTAATTAGAACTTTATTATTGAAATGAATGACTACATATGTAATATTGAGGTTTATTTGGGAACAATGTAATATATGCTATTTTAAACCCAACATGCTTACTCGTATTACATAGTCTGTAACTTTTAAAATATAAAATTAGGTGTTGAAAATAGCGTGTAAGTAAACTGTCTGAGTTGGTTTTTCATAAAGTAATATGCATTTGTACTGTTTGATAACTACATTATTCGATTTCAGTTTTAATATCGTGCTAATAATAATTGTAAATCTACTACAATATCCGTAATTCGATCATGCACGCTACGGCTTTTATTGAAGGAGTGGGGATAAACTTCTTACCTATTATGCATAGATAGGATGCTGTCGAAAAAAGATTGTTTGGAAAAGCGAAAAAATCAATGTCGATCTTATAATAAATGTGTGTACTTGCATCCCAAAATAACATGATCTTATCTTTTTATATGAATTCTTTAGAAGATGTCTAAGTGCTATAGAATAAGGTAGAATTTGATGTAAGGAACCAAGCCAGTGAACTGGGATCTATCTTTGTTCTTCTATAAAATTAGTCATGTTTAGATAGACTGGACTATTGACAGTTCAAATTATAGATTAATTGAGAATTACGAGTATATGCAAAAAATTAAACGTTTTACTTAAAATTGATTCCAAATTGTAGAACGGTAAGGTGATATTGAGTATATTACTTAATTTCTATACCAAATTTAGCTGAGTAGTTTATAGATTCTGTAAATAAATTTTATTTACTTTTCAAAATCGATTTTAAATTAAAACGCTGGGGCCAAAATAAGACTGATGCGCTTTACAAATGCCCTATCACAGTCGCCAGGAAGAGATTACCACAACCCTCTTTTTAACGTCTACCTTTCCCGCATCAACCATGACATCACCGACATATGCGCCCTTTGCCAAGAACCTGATCGCACCATTTTACTTACCCCTGCCATTATCAACGTCCGAACCAAACACCTTAGCCCTTAGATTCCAAAAGACCTTCCACGCCCTCTACTCACACACCCGAACGAGGTTTGTGATTTCCTGAAGGATGCTGGCGTCCTTCTGAACTCTAACTAAATCAGGCTGGTTAACCCAACCCACCCAAGAAAATACTAGAGGTAAAAAATATAAGAAACTCAACACTTTCGTTGGTCTAATGGCCTTCACATTCATTCATAATCCTAAAATTTGAGAACTCAACATTATTTAATAATTCCCAAACTTATCAAAAGCTCTATAAGAAAGACGTGATGGGAAAAAACAACGAACATAGAACACACTTAGCTACTATATAAAAGAAGAATTTGCTAAAATTACATAGTACATAGTGTTATTGTTTTATTGTCAGGTTGTCTTTAGTTTATATTTGATAAATTTGATATTTAGTTTTGAATGACTGTTCTTTGGTTTTAGAGAGACGAATTGATGTATTTCGACGTTGAATTGATCAAAGGTAGAAGTGGATTGGGGATAACAGTGGCTGGATATGTCAGCGATCAGCCCGGACGTAAGTTACATGGAAATATTTTGAATCATAATTAAAAAATAATTGTAACATTTCTCAATAATAATGATTTGATAACAAGTTGGTTAAATAGTATGCTTTTTAAATTTCATAGAGCAAGAACCAAGGAGATTGAATGTTTCAATTTCCTTGGCAATAACACAAGGTATGATGTACTAATCAATATCAAGCCTTCATATCTCTTTCCATTTAGAAAAGCATTTAAACAGATAGTTTGTACTTTTATTATAATTTTTTATGTTGTTATCATTAATCGATAAAATTAATCAACAATAGAAGTAATCAATAAAAGTATGTACCTACCTATATTTTGAAACACAATAACATTCACTATAATATGATTATATTCTAGAATTTTGTATCTGTGTAACAAATGTTCTATATTTCAGATGTTATAGAATTGGATTATGAGACCTCGCAGCCATCTGCTGTTGATGATAGAGGGAGACCTAGTAATAAACATTGTCTAGCTTAAAAGCTGACATATTGTATTGCATCAGCTGCATGATAATTATCAAGTTGCATTTTATTCAATAATAATCTAGACTGGGTGATTGATATTAAAATTAACTTATTTTATTATACCCATCTGACAATTTGCTCATAAGCTTTGCCTTATACTTAAATAAAATCTGACACAGCTATCAAAAGAGTGAAATGGCTTACTTATATAATTAAACAGACATTGGCATTATTAACCTTTCTCCGGCGGCAAGACTGGTTACCATACACCGAGGTTGAAAGATTCTCTCCCTCTCGAAGTCGGAGTACAGAATATACACTGAAATGATTTACCGGAAAAAAACTGATTTCTAAAATTTGATACGGCAACTTGTTTTGGAGTTTCGATGTTATTTGCCTGTAGACTATTAGCTAAGTTATCTTCTGTTATCGGTTGTAGACCTGAGCACAGGGCGAGGGCTTGACCAGCAATTGACTAAAGAGTTTTGGCTATAGAGGGACTAATTTTACAATGGGACTTGTCTTGGTTATAGTGTCCTACAATCATTACTGAAGTTGAATAAATTGAGTACTCGACAATTTTTTCCACTGTACTGGCTCCAATTATCTGGGAAAGGTTAATTAATGCGTCTTCTATCTAAACAGTAATTCTTGTGCATAATATTGTTGCAGTGCTTTAATATGTATCAGTAAGTTTAGTGGTATAGTGAAACCCTATTCAGGGCTACCTCTTCTAAGCGGCCATTCTGCTAATTTAATCTTTTTATTTAAAAGGCCCATAACTTAGCTGACAGCCCATAGGCCTTTCTGTGTTCCATTATACTATTAAATTATTCTTGATGTTTTTAAAAGAATTGTTATCTGATCTTTCTTTTCTATGATCTAATGATTTATGCTATCATTTTAAATATCCCAGTTAAAATTTGTATCTTTTACATTTAGAAATATTTTGTTATCGTTTTGTTAGCATTCTTAGTATCATCATAATTATGTTTTTCCAAGTTAATTCAATAATTGCATTTCGTTACTTTCTGTATGAATAGTTTATAAACTTTGTATTACTGTTAAGTAGTAGTATAATAATCATTTCTATCTTTTAATATTTTAGTAAGAATGGAAGGTATTTTTGTCAAGGAAATTGCACCAGGCAGCGCGGCAGATAGAGATGCTCGTATGCAAATCAACGATAAGATAGTCGAGGTTAGATTAGAAATAAATGTTTATGCCATACAAATATCTTATAAAGCTATTCTTTACTTATTTGTCACTGATTTCAAGTAAAGAGTTTAATTTGGTAGTTACAAAAGTATGTATGTTTATTTTTTCGATAAATTTGCTAGTTATAAAAATAAACACTACCCTAGTTTTTACTGTTTTGATCAAGACAGTATATTTATTTCTATTGATCTGGATTACTGAAATAATGTTTTTTGCGTTCTCCTCCAGGTGGATGGACAGTCTTTGGAGAATTTGAATAATCAGCAGGAGGTGGCCGTCCTCAGAAGGACAGGCGATAGGACCCGAATTAGACTGGCTAGATATCTGAGTGGACCTTTATTCGATAGATTAACTGAGAACGGTAAGTACAAGTTTGACTCAAGTTTGGTTATTATTATCTAATTTCACACCCATTTAAATGTATAGATAGACTAGTACAATGAGTTGTTAATTAAGTTCCAGATTTAAAATGGCAACCCATTCCATTGAATGACATTTTGTAATGCACTATCTAATTAGAATCACTTAAACATCCATTTGAATAAATAGTATTGTAACGGCTATTGTTTAACTAGGATTTACTTAGTTGCCATGGAAATGGATATTTAATTGACCTTTATTTCTTTGCTACTATAAGTGGTACATTGCAAACAATGGCTACTAGTCATTCAAATTCTAAGATGCTCTAGCATTGTGTTGAGACGCGGTTAAATGTCTTGAAACCAGTCATTTACGTTTCACTGGGAGAGGTAGGTAGCACTCAATGTAAAATTCTTATGCAGTTCTTGATATTCAAATAGTTCATCTTGAGCAAGGCAAAATGTAGGTATTCTACAGCAAGCTAACAGAGATGGACAATTTATGAATTTAGTTTGGTATTGCTTCACTTATTAAATTCTTTTTGAAGTTTATATAATCAATTATCTACGTCAGCTTATATAGTTGTTTATCAGTTCATTTGTTTTATTCATATTTTTAAGACAACTACTATAATTTAGTTTTATGTATGTATAAATGGATGTCATATATTTTTTAAACCACCTGCGACGACATTTGTTTTTAATTTGGATTTCCGTCACAACACTGAAATCCATTTAACAAGTTC
The DNA here is from genome assembly GCA_034780595.1 of Parotoplana pacifica. Taxonomy (NCBI): domain Eukaryota; kingdom Metazoa; phylum Platyhelminthes; order Proseriata; family Otoplanidae; genus Parotoplana; species Parotoplana pacifica. The sequence continues at coordinate 10,160 of JAUYWI010061457.1, read as the reverse complement.
TTTGACAAAATAAAATAATGCATTGACAGAATTTCCAAATGTAAGTTAAGAGAAGTACCTTTATCATCTTGCGGTAGATGTACACTAGCAACGTTGAAAGAATTGGAGCAAAAAGTCGGCCAACAATCTACCTATGGCTACAATAATACTTAGTTTCAACTACATCTAATATAGGTTATATTCTCATATGTTTGCTGTCCCTATATGCGTTTTATTCCACTAGTCTTTTGATGAAGTACGAATAAGCCTAATCTAATGCAGAATAAAGCGATATTTCTTCTAATTCATGGAGCAAACTATTATCTGGAAACATTTAGAATATTTTCTGTTAGAATTTTGTCTTTTTGGATATATATTTATTAGAAAGAGCTACTCGATTTTGGATTTGTGAAGAGGTGAATTCAATTTTAAGATTTATTCTTTGCTACAACAATACATAACTATTGTTCTCTAAGTGTATCATCAATGCAGTATGCATTTTGTTTCTCAATAACAGTGGTGTCCTTGCGTTTATATGTGTTTTTTTATATCTTCCAAATGTCCAGTAAGTTTATCATATCAGTGAAGTAGCTCTCTCATCTCTTGTTATCATCCAGTTGTTTTCAAGAAGAAAATTATTTGAATTTTGTGCAATTAATCATCTAATAAGTGAGAAACTAAGTTTGATTCTTGATATAAAAGTAACTGTAAGCATTAAATATCTATTGCGTTTTTAATCGAAATTTATAAATCTTTTTATATTGTTATATCCTTTTTAAATTGTTCATTTAGAATGCATATAACAAATTATATTTATACATGTTAACTTTTATGGATAACAAAGAAAATGATGTTACCTACATAGTAATTATATTTTGTTCCAAATTCTTTTATTATAAAAAATATATAATGCACAGTGGTGTGCCTGAAACATTTTTTTTGAGTCAGGATTGGCAGTTCGTGGTTTCATCCTCATTTGTTTCTCCAACTCTATTAGTATCATCACTATTCATTTAGAAAAGGTAATGAGACATTAGCCAAATTCCAGTTCTAGTCTATCAAGGAATTCCTTAATGACGTCGTTAGAATTCAATGTCAATTATTAATTTAGCAAAAATTTATTGCATCAGATTTGTTGAAATCGATAGGAAAGTTGGATGTTTTATTATTGTTAATACAAGTATGCTACTAATATTATAAATCTTGTCTGCATCATTTATCAGCAATTTGACAGTTGAAATGGTTTTCCGAAGTGCGGTTGAATTGGGTCAACATTTTAATTATTCTTTGAGTTGTTCATTTACTTAATCGGTTTTTTCAATGAATCCCTCCAAATCGCTCGTATTATTCACTTTCAGAAAAGTTAGAACGTTCCAAGCATGTTGAAAACAGTTCGCGTGATTTTCTTGATGGACCCACTGTTTTGCATGGTAAGTCACATTAATGAAGGTTCAGATAGTAATTTTAACCGTAGAGAAATGTTTGTGCATTTAATTGAAAATGTAATCAGAAAATGAGGACACTAAGGATATTGTTGCTTTCATAATTATATTATTAGCATAAATGATTTTCTCTCCTGATAATGGAAATAGAGGTTTTTGACTTATCAACGATACTCTTGAAGGATTTTTAAAATTTTAGATTATCTATTTTATTGATTACAAATAACTACAGTTTTCGATTTTATTAAATATATTTCTCATTTTGCTATAATTATTTAAACTGTTTATTTTTATTATTATGAATTAGTTTAATTTATCTAAATTTTCCAACAATTAATAATATTGATTTTATTTATTTTGTTATTAATATTAATAACAGATTTAAAATGCTGACTAAAAAGACTGTCCAAAATCATATAAGTATAATTTTGTTCCACTTAAAAAAACTGATTAAAATGTTTTACTTATAGATCTTTAAAATTGATTCACATCTACTTTTAACTTTTGACAGATGGTGGAAATCAAGCTAAGTGATTCCATGTCATTTAGACCATTCAATATAAATTCCTGAAACGCATCAACCACCACTAGTACAATTTGCCCCAATGTAAACCTCTAAATTCATATCATCACATTTGATTGATTGCGTTCTGTAGTAGCTTGAAGCCACTTTAGTAACCTCATTCTTGATAGTAGAGTGAAGATGAATTGATCAAGACGAGCACAGTCCACACTACTTTTTTCTCAAATCAAGTTACAACATCCACACAGCATTTGAGCAAATGGACTTTATTATCAGGACATTTTTAATTGCTCACATTACTTTCATCTGTAATTCTGGAAATACCCAGAAGTTTCTACATAATACAGCATAAAAGTTTAACCGATTGCTATATTCCTAACAGCTACAGTATTTTACCAGCTTAATGATGTGTTTAACAATGGTTTTCTAGTTGATGCTTTTCCTAACACTATTGTAAATAATCTCCACTATAGCACAAAAACTGTTTATTTGGTAAAAACTAAAATTGTTAAAAGAATCAAAATCTGTAAAATATAAACTAATAATGTTTTGAAATAGGTATTTATTCATCAACATGATATCTAACCGGCTGGTATAAATGTAGAAATAATAATAATGAGTGAAATAATATATTTATTTGGCCACAAATGACTCAGAAATATAATTATTTGGACAGTTTTTTTAATAGTCAAAATTATTCAATAAAATAAACTAAGCGAAACAGTTTGAATAATTATCAAATATATAGTATAATAAATACAACTGTTTTGATAGTTTTTTCTATGATAAAATTTAGAAGAAATCAATGAAATTTTTTTTTTCACATTTAAAATTGTTTTTTTAAACACCTTGACCTGAAATAGAAAGCTGTTTATAAAGTGATCCAAGAGTATTTATAGATATGAACTGTGTCGTGATACACGAAGAAAACATTGTAATAATTTCCATGTTTATTACGAAATTAATTAAATATTGAATTTAAGCAGTTGATCCTGCCCCTCATGTTTGGAGACTTACATATAAAAGTAGAAATCAAAATGTTTTTTGTTGCAATAAATCAGCAGCTAACAAACGTGTAAAAATGAAATACTCATAAAAGTATGGAAAGAAACAGTGATAAACGGATTTAAGGAAGGTAAAACCCTAAAAACAACTTTTAGCGGTAGGATCAACAGCAACACACCGTATATTTTAATCGTATATAAAAAATGTTTTGTTTTGCTGTGAAACTTCTTGTACCTACTCTAGTTTTTTAGCACAAAAATCACTTTAGAAATTAAATCAAAATTGCTCATTTGTGTGATATTTATAGTAAATCTCTATGTACGTACAAACAATCAAACTCTTATAGGAAGTCACTTCCACGATTATATCATAGCCAGAAAAATCGTGTTGGCCATGCAAATGCACACTTATGTACATTAGAAAATTGGCTGTATTGCCTAGATTGATGCTTGAATGGATATTGGAAAACATATCTTTTTGTCTATTTCTTTATGAAGTTGTTTAGTACCTAACATGATCTGTAATAGACCGACAGCATCAATGTAATGTTGCATCGTAATAACATGCGGAATTCAATCTGTTAAATCATACATACTAAAAGTGCAGTAGTAAAATTAATGTGCAAAAGCTCAATCTTTACCATCTCATATTAAATAACAACCGCTGTATGGCCATGAACTTTTTTAACACAATACCCTAACACATTCATCCAAAGTTATTGCTATCTTTTAAAATGGTTTTACATTTCAAGATTAGTAATGGTATTATTTAGTTGAAAAATACTATTTTTATATAACAAAGCAAATAAAATAAGCAAATTTTCAAAAGACACTTTGACTCTTGTTCTATCTATTTATAGGTATGATGTTTCTTAAAATATTGACCTATTGTTAATTTGACCATTTATGGTCTAACGAATATTGTTTTTCCGTCAGCGATCCTTTTCCATGTATTTCTCGCCAACACTTTTGAAGCCCTAAATAAGTCAAAGACTATAATACCGAGAATGCTAAAAATTAGGCGCAACTTATAGAAAATCCTTCAAAGCTATAATTTTCATTTGGTAAAGCAACTCATATTTTTGCACAAATTCAGGAAAACCAGCAATCTTGTTTTCGACCATATAACCGCCAAAAAGGGCACTTTCAAATTATTGAACTGGTTCGCGCTGCGGCCACCCCACCAAATATAAAAGAACACAATTGAAAATAGGTGCAGTAAAACATCCGTTACGAAGCGTTTAAAGTTTCAACTTCAATTATCACAATTGGATTTGGTTGAATACTGTTCAAACAAATCCGCAGTTTCGTATAACTTTCATATTACTAAATAATACATGAAGTTTGCTACCGATGATACCAAAATGGGTGTGTATAGAATTAATTTGGCTAACACAAGACAACCAAAAAGTCAGATTTTGTACTTGGGTGACTAGGGCCAGCCACACTTTTTGGGGATATGTGCTCCCCCACCAGGAACATTATACGATCTTGACATCGGTGCTACGACATCAGAGAACAATAATCATGAAACTTGGTGTCGGAAAAAACAGCCTTTCTACGATCCGCTATTAGTCGAAAAACAAAATAAAAAAATTCCATTTTAAAAAACTATGTTTATATTTATGCCGTAATCTACTGTAGATTTGACGGGGGTGTGGGGCAGAGCCCCCACTGGCAACATATGATTTGGATAAGGGTTCTAAGAACATCAAACAATAAGCAAAAGAGAAATTGGAGATGCAGAATAGTCGAAAATTATGGACAATTTTTTAGTTTCAATAATAACTCATGTTGGACATGGGTGATTAAAGCGTGAGCCTACACGTAAACATGGGGCATGGGTGTGTTATGAAACATTCAATTTGTTTTCCAGTACCGCAATCAATTTGCATTGAATTTACAATGAATTACTTTACAAAACCCAAAATTTCTGAAAATTAATTTTCGACACAAGTGACTAAAGTCACCATAGGTTATTAAGGGGGTAGGGCCATAACTGACAGTATGCAATTTGGACATGGGTACTGGGCACATGTTTGTAACTTTAAGGTCAAATGAATACATTTTACATTGTAGTAAAACCACCACTCGTCTAGTCTATAATTATATTTTGGTACGTGTAATTGTATGTTTGTATTCCATTATATAATTGAGGTAGTCATAGTGTAACGACAGACAAATAATATACGAACCAGGGCGCGGAAGTACTATTCTGTGGTATCTAATACTCTGAATAAATGTGATTTTTCTATGTGAACTATTTCATCTAACTCAGGTAATTTTTTCAATATTTTCACTGGTACAAATACAAAACTACTCGTACCATCTCGTCTATGAATTATTTAGAAGCTGTCTTTGTGCCTATTAATTGAACCATTTAAATTGTTCTTGGTTATTTCATTATTCAAAATTGACATATCTTATATGTATTATTACATTTAAAAAATATAAGAATTCATTTTGCATAAAAATAAATTAACCTGAATTTATGTTTTTGAAAGATATCTTATTTGTATTAAACTATGTGATGTAATAATTTTGATATATGTACATACAAAAAAATATCGCTTTTCTAAATGAGAAATAAGAACACATGAATTTTGTTACAATGAATTACTTGTATTGTATTCATTTAGAAATTGATGCATGTACATAATATATATCATGACATAAAACTATATTATGTTGTTAAATAGTCTTGTATTTCCCCATTATGCTGACTACATTTCTATTGATTTATAAAGTTTACATAGACTAGTTTTCCTGTCAAGATGACTTTGTCTTCCATAAGTGGAATTACTTTTGATGACATTGTGTATAGGAGGTATTCAATAATTTAAGATAAAACAAAATTAAGTATTAAGATATTGTTGAACAATAGTTGCCATTATTGATCCCCTACTTCAGTTATGTCTATAAATTTCAAGTTTATTTTGTATGTACGTACTTCTATTGAAAGAAAACAGAGACTACATAAAAAATTAATATTACTAGGAATCAATTCCTACAAAAAAGTTTGGCTCTACTTTTTAACTGCTATTAGTCCAGTCATTCCATGAAAAAAAGGAGGTCAGCATCGGCAACATTGTTTCCCAGGTTATTTTTTAACGGCTCTTGTATTCAAAGTGATGTCTTGCATCACCACCTACATTTAAAAAAATCGCAATCAAATGATCCATCCTATGTTAAATTTAATCTTTTAAAAAATCGAATATTTTAATTGGCGTCAAATTATTCAGGGTACTGACTGCTGTTGATGTTACAAATATTTAAAAACATTGGCCAGCTCCTACGTCCACGGGAAATCTTAAAAACCTATTTTATGATATTTTTACAAAGTGATGTATTTTATATGCATGTTACTTGCAAGTAGTATTGAATTTAATCATAATTTTAATTAAAAAAATATTCTAAAACATTTTAAAGAAAAGCCATTTCCAGTGGACGTAGAATCACATCAATTTTTTAATTACTTGTAACATCAACAGCAGTCAGTAGGTACCATGAATTTGAAGCCAATTGGATAAACATAAAAATTCGATTTTTTTATGAGATAGGAATTTTAACATGGGATGGCCCATTTGATTGTCAATTTCGATATTTAACCATCGTAAGATTTTTAAAATTGTTATGTGGACATCACACTCTGAATACAAAACCGTTAGACAACCTGTGAAACAATTTTGCCGATGTTGAACCCTAGAATGACTGAGCAGGTACTCAATAAAACTGTTTGCAAAAGATTTTTGTATGAATACGTATTTTATTATTAAATAATTTTATAGAAAATATTTCTTAAGTTATTTGACGTCCCTAGAACCCATGTCTAAATTCTATGTTCCCAGTCACATAGCCCTATTCTCCTATCTATGTTAAGTCAAAAGTGGTATTTTCAGAAAATAGTTTTCCAAATAAATTTGATGCAAAATGATTTTGATACCGCTGGATAGCAAATTTTCTGCGGTTTCGTTTGGAAAATATTTAAAAAATTAAATTTTGAGCATTAATCGGGTCGCAGGTTCTATTCTTTTTAGGATTCATTAGATGTGTCGTATTCGAAATAAGTTTATAAATAATTTTGCAGATTAAAAAAAACATGACGGAAGGTAAAAACAATATTCAGTGACCACAGGCCGGTCAGAGGGTTAAGGGGAATCTCAACGTCCTTTGTGATTCTAAATTGAATTTTCTTATTCTCTAAACATGTAATGTACTTTTGTTTACTGATTTAACGTGAAAAAATATCACAAAAAGTGAAAATTGACACTTTGTAAGTAAAAAAAAAACACTCTTTCATATACTCGTATTTACTAGTACATATAGTGAGGTCCTTAACTGCGTTTATATAGAAATAAAGAGAAAATGAACAAGAATATTTTATCAAATCTATGAAAATATAAATTACTTTAGTGTTGATGTACAGGATGTCCCATAAGTCACGCACCATAGGAAATTCACTTAACATTAATATCAAGGTAAATCGATTATTAACGAGTGCCTGAGGTTTGTTAGTTAGTTGTTAGTTACTGGCTTTGGGGGGCACCTTAAATCACGTATGTATGTCAATTGGTCAACCTCTGCAACAATTGCAAGCCAATATAGCATCAAAAATTACTTCAGAAATGCTCCAAAATGTGCAAAGAGCATGCAATACTCGATGTCAGAAATGTTTCGATGTTGAAGGGCGTCAAGTTGAACATTTGTTGTTAAGTATATAACCATTTAGACTTAATTATTTTATAGTACTTTTAAATTTCTTAAATTTCCTAGTCACTCAGTAACACAAATTCATAAATATTATTTTTGCAAATATTATTGATTATCGCTTTTTGTCAAAAAAAAAGTTTTTTTGGCTAAACTATTGATTTTTTACCCAAAAATGCAGTTATTTAAGGACCACACTACATTATGTGAAGTCTATGTGTATCAGTAATAGTCTCTTGTCAAGTTTTTGACACTAACTACGATACCGTAAATATTGTTTTGCAACTGTATTTTAATGAATTACTTAATTGAAAGGATGTATATCTTTTTTTAACGAAGTGATATTTGTTAATGCTTAATGAATAACATATAATGGTGAATTCGTGATTTTCGTGTTATCCTAAACAAAGTTGCAAACAAACCGCAAAGTTTGGACATTCAACTTTCAGAGGTATCTCAATTCTATGGTTTTATGTCTGTGATTTACTTTTATTTCGTTTTCTCAATAATATGCTCTTAAAATACTTCAGATGATCCAAGTGATTTGAAGATGGAAGAAGAATTGATCAGACGTTGGAAAAATATTCTCTGTGATCGATATGAGATTGTGGTGAGTTTACTAAGTCTCAAAATAGTTTTATTTTTCCATACCTTTGGTAGTTCAGATATTGGTATTCCCAAATGTATTATTGTATATAAAAGCCACAGAAAAGATTGCTTTATTATACACCAACCCTATTTTACTTCTTTCCTTAAAATTGCACTCCAAAAACGAGGAGGTGTTTGACAGTGTAATTTCTTTTAAAACTTGGGTATAACTATCTGACTCTACTGTAAATGTACAACATCTTTTTCAAAATGTCGAAGTGCTTATATTAGCTCCTTATAGAATGTCTACACGATATACCTACAACATATTGTTATATGGAAATTAAACACTAACATTGATTTTTAAATGTAAATTTATTTGATACAGTTCAAATACCGATGTTCACATGACTACATATGAAAAGATCAGATGACATTATTTCTCGAGCAATTAAGTTTTATTGGGCATGTTTCATTCCTCCAAGTACATTACGGACAAAGCCAAATTATATTGATTACATTTGAATATGAACATTTAATTTCTAAAATATATTTAAATATGATATCTGCGTTTCAAAATATCTATTTGTCTTCATTTTCAATATTTTTGCATTAATTAAAATCATATAAACTATCTAGGCATATTAAATTAAATTAGAAAACACTGGGAGTCCATAAGAAACTCAGTTTTACACAGAGCTGTTTAGGTTAATTTTTAAATTAATGTTTTTTCTCTCACTTTATTTTTCATTAGTCCGCAAATCTAACTCGACTTAAAATATTGATCAATTAGCCATTTTTTGAGTTTTACATACTGATAAAAATTGGCAAAATAAATTTTAGAAACATGTGGTTTTGAAAACCCTATGCAAAATCGGTTGAATCCAAAGTGATTAAATATTCTTAAAAAATGGTTTGGGTTGAATACGGCTTTTACTTAGAAATAACAAATTAATCTATATTATACAAGAAAAGTTGCTGATTATTTTATGACTGTTGTTTCATGGAATATTTAATTAAGCAGAATTCAAATTTGAATTTTTAATATTACTGACTGAGTATGCATATTGTCATATTTTGTATAATATTCTCGAATCAATGTTATTCGGATTATACAAATAAAAGATGGAATTATGTATGCTTCAATGGATGGTTTTTATTGAGTATGATATAACTGGACAAATTATTACTGAAGCGTTCTTTTGCCATATAATCAACAAAATAAATGAAAATGAACAACAAACAAAAAATATTTTCTATAATACAAATTATTGCATATAAGTTTTTTTTAGGTAACATTCTTATTCTTTAGAGTTCTTAGATTAGTTGCTAGATTTAGTGAAATGTGTGTATTATCATAAGTACATTAAATTTAAAAAAAATTAAATTAATACATTCAACTCTAAAACATTAATTTCAGATTGATCAAAGTACACTGAAATGCTATTTTCATCAGATTCATTTTTTTAATAAGTGCACGTTGAAGGATTTATTGAATGATTTGGAGGTCCGGAAATTTTGTTGTCATGTTTGAGTTTTGGGAGCGATCACTTATATGTCATGCTCTGTTGCCTTCTGTTAGCAACTATTGCAAGAATGTATATTCGGTACCTAATATTTATTTCTATACCAATTCATTTTTGGTGTGACTGCCATTCGCAATTAATGCTCTCAATAAGCAAGACAACCATATTTTTATTAGAGACTGTCAATATGCTTTATATGTTTCTAATCATACCTACTTAATATTCCTAAACAAATAATTGATAGTGTTAGTAATTTTTGAAAAAGTTTTATTTACTTGGCAAAATGTAAAATTAAATTTACATATACATTTTAAGTGTCCACAAAGTCGCGCATCATAGGAAAAATTAGAAAATATTTATTTATGATATTATTATAATATTAATACATAAC
>JAUYWI010061446.1:0-15836 GCA_034780595.1 Parotoplana pacifica | reverse complement strand
ACTACTTTTATGCGACACTATACGCAAATTTATAAAATAAACACGGAGTGGGTACTCTATGTATTGTTACTCTATGGATTCAATAATGTATTGTTGTATTTGTATCAGCCTGTATCAGCCCACTGCAGGGCGAAGGCCTCAGCATGTCTTTCCAGTTCAGACTCTCCATGGTATTTGTTCCAGTTGACTTTTCCGACAAACCTCTGCACGTCATCGCTCCACCTGAGCGCCGGTCGTCCTCTCGTTCTTCTCCCTACCTTTGGTGACCAGAATGTTAGTCTCTCTGTCCATCTGTTGTCTTTCATTCGGACAATGTGTCCTGCCCAGCGCCATTTATTTATTTTTATCCTATGAATGAGGTCTTCAACTTTTGTAATTTCCCTTAGAGTTGTGTTTCGAACTTTATTCTTACGGGAAACCCCGATCATGATACTTTCCATTGCTCTCTGTGCTATACGTAGTTTTCCTTCCATTTTCTTTGTTGTAGTCCAAGTTTTCGAGGTATAGGTCATGTTGGAAGCACACATTGGTTGAAGACTTTTGCTTTTAGACCTACCTGGTAGGGTATTGCTGAATATATTGTTCAGTTTGCTGAAGGCCGCCCATCCCAATTGAATTCTTCTTTGGATTTCACTAGCCAAATTTGATTCTTGCAGGCTGATTCGCTGACCAAGGTATATATAGTTATTAACTTTTTCTATGACTTTTTCTTCCAACTTGACCTACCTTTCATTCACTTTATGGTTGTGCATTAGCTTTGTCTTTGCCTGGTTGATTTTTAATCCACATATTTTGACCTCCGTGTTAAGTTCATTCAGCATAACTTCCGCTGCTTGTAAGTTCTTTTCTATTAGCACTATATTCGCCATCGATGAAAATTTCACTTCCTTCCCAATTAATGGTTTTGAACACATATTCTAGACATGATGTGAATAGTTTAGGAGAGATGTTATCACCTTGCCTGACACATTTGTTAATGCTGATTTTCGTCTTATTATTGTTGAGAGTTATAGTTGAGTAGCAGTTTGTGTAAATGTTCTTTAGAATGTACATATAATGAGGTTCTATGCCTTTGTTCTCCAGAGATTTGAGAATTGTGTCTATTTCCACTGAGTCAAAGGCTTTTTCGAAGTCTACAATTATTAGGCATAGAGGCAGATTGTATTCCTTGCATTTGTCCTTCAGTAGATTAATTGACAGGATAAGATCATTATACTAAGATTTTTTCGAAATCCAGCTTGTTGTCTTGATAGATTTTCGTCAATTGTTTTCTCCAGTCTCTTCGTAAGGAACTTGGTGAATATTTTATAGATATGTTCCAGTAGGCTGATGGGACGATAGCTCTTTGTCTTTCTTATCACCTTTTCTTGTGTAGGATGACTAATTCAGAGTCCTTTCCAGGCACTTTACGTTTCACAAGGCATTCGTTGAACGGTTTAGTCAGCTCTTTCGCTAGGGTTCTCCTGCTTCTCTGATTGCATCACTTTCTAGCCTTGTTCCTTTTCATTTCTTTTATAGCATTCGTTACTTCATCTATTATTATCTCGGGGATATCTTCCTCCGGGTCTTCAATGTTTCCAATTGGGATATTTGATGAATTGATCTTCGTAAAATTCTCTTATTCTGTTCAGGATCTTTGTTTGCTTGGTGATTTCATTTCCATTTTTATCATTCAGAACAGTTATTCCCTCTCTGCCTATGTTAGAATGTTAGATTGTAAATTCGTGTTTTTCAAACTGCCGTTCTTTTCTATGGTTGCTTTGATTATCTCCATGTTTCTGGTTTTTGTGTTTTGTCGTATTTTCATACGGAATTGTTTTACACAATTCAGCATATTCGATCCTACTGGTGTTTTTGACCCTTTTCATTTTTCTTCTTCTTTGCATGAGATCTTTCAGGCGTTATACTTTTTTCCAGCTAATGCTAAAGCACATTTATTTTTAGTGATGTTGACTATTTGGTCGTTCCAGTCATTTTTGTCATCTGTTTGGAGTTCATGGAACTTGTTAGTAAGCATTGTGGTTCATTTTAAAGTTCGATTTTAAAGTTCGTAAATTTTATGTTCTTTCTTGCTTCGTGTTGATCTAGAGCTTACATCTCAACATTATGTGGTCGCTGCCTACATTTACTTGATTAATGGTGGAAACATCTTTGATTATGGACATCTTATTTGAGAGTATGTAGTCAATTTCATTTTTAGTTTGATTGTTAGGACTTCGGCATGTTCATCTTCTTGTAGCTTCTTCTTGAAGAATGTATTGGCAATCGACATGTTTTTTGAGGTAACAAATTGTACTAATCTTTCGCCTCTCTCGCGGCGCCTGCCTGATCCAAATTTCCCTGTGGAGATTTCCAATGGATCTAAATGATAAAATATTTGCGTTGAAATCTTCCATAATTATGGTCGCGTTACATCTACCTTCATCAATAAAACTGTCCAATTTATCGTAGAATTCTTCGATAACCGTCGCTGTAGTTGGTCGTTGGTGCATACACTTGAATTAACTGGATCTTGTAGTTTTTGTTCAAATTGATTATGATTTTGGTCAATAGCTTTAAAATTGACTACATTTCCTGGCAGGTTCTTGTTAATTAGAAATCCAACTCCCGTCTCGCTTTTGCTTTGGTGAGCTTAACATAATAGGATGTTACCGCTTTTCAGTTACCTAGCTTTCATCTTTTCTTCTTATTTCAATAATACGAATCTTAATTTGGGCACATTTATGATATATTCGGCTTTACAGAGCTCCAAATAAAAGAAACAGTTAATTGGTTCTGACCATTATAACATTATACCTATTTTTAGTCATTCATATTCGACTAAAAGGTGTTGCTATAATATCACTTAATCCTCACATTTAGTTGGCATAATACACTTTTTGTACTATATGTATTAAGCTTTAAACACAATTCATAACTTCAAAGTTTGGAATTAAATAATTTCTATTTTATCGGACTGTTGGTGTAAGAAACAAATTTATCTTTGGTAATATTAGAGTCAATGATAAACTGATTTTATGAACGGACATTATCAAAATTAGTACACGAATCAGTAACAAAATTAAATTGGTCACCTTCAACAACCGTTTGAGCACTGTTTTCTCGCAGTATTGAGCAAGAGTAGAAAGACTTTGTTCCATGTAGTCCATCAGTGGTCTTAAAATTAGTTCTGATTCCACTTCTATGTTAGATTTTGCATTAGCAGAACCTTTAACATGCTACAAAAGAAAAACAAAGACTAATTAATAAATTTCTAATAAAAGATCATATTATTAACTAGTCATAATTAAAACAGGACGCCTAAATATTTTTTTGTCATTTTATCTACATAATGTAGGTATAATACGTAAACTAAAATATGTTAAAGAATAAATGTCAATTTTAGATGAAATTCAGTTTAATAAAATAACTCACTTGTTGCAATACTTTCACCACTTCCTTAATCTGTCCTTCAACCTGAGTGTCAAGACTGCCACCAAACTGTTCACCAAGTTCGTCAATCACTGTATTCAACAAATGTTGTAGATCATTCAAACTGGTCTTTGTTTCTGCTTCTAGTTTGTCACCTCCCATCGATTCGAATACTTTTTCTAATTGGACACGAAGTTGCTGAATATTGTTCATAATGATACACGCTTTTTCCGTGTCGTGAACGAAATTATGGAAGTCTCCCTTGACTAGTTCAGCATAAGTCATCAGAACTTTGTTTATCGTCTAAAAATAGAGACAAATTTCACATACTATTCGATGTTGTTTGCTGGGTGAATTTTTTGACTTGAAAAATAAAAAGTATAGATCATTTATAAAACAACTATTAAAATTTTCGATTTATTTATACTTCGTTTAAAAAATAGAATCATTGCATTGCTATAACCGTAGGTCCTTAATTGTTGAATAATTTTCTATCACATTACAAACAATAAAAACTTTCCGGTTTTGTATATAATTATAAGTATAATTATAACTACGGCTTTTTAATGTAATCTCTTTTAGAGACAAAGCAGCTCATATACAAGTACTATGAAAAATAATAATCAATGAAAATAGAAAAGATTATCGAAAGAAAACAGTTGTAAAAATGGAAAACATTTGATAGAGCAAAAGAAAATAGTCTAACAAATGAAAGATCTGCAGAACATCGTGGTGGTGGTGTTCATTCAATCCGGAGGCCGAATATATGTGACCCATCTAACTACTTCCCGCTAAACACCGCGCATCTGGGCTCGATTGATAACATTTTGAATAGAGTCATTCATCATCTTCTTAATATTGTCCAGCCATTGAGTTCTGGGCCTGCAGCGTTCTCGATTTCCCTTCACCAGTCCGGTCATGATGAGTTTTTGAGGCTATCTGCGTGCGATATGACCAAAGTAAGTGAGCAGTACCCGGTGCACTCTGTCCAACAAACTAGCCTTGACTGCAATTTCTCTGTGAATGCTTTCATTTGTTCGGTGTTGTCTCCACGTAATTTGCATCATCTTTCGCCATACCCACATCTCAAAAGCAGTTATCTTTTGGTTTTCGCGCTTTAATGGTCCAGGATTCAGCTCCATAGATAAAAATAGAAAAGACCAACGCATTGATCAGCCCAATCTTAGTGCGTTTGGTGATACCATGATCCTTCCAAATCTTGTCTAGTGGCCAGGCCGCAGCTTTACTAAGAGCAATCCATTCGGCGATGCATTTCCCTCTTACAAGTACCATCGGATCGGATAACGGATCCTAGAAAGTTGAACTCATCTAACTTTTCGACTAGTGATCCGTCGACAATGAGTGCCTCTTCATAATTTTTGTTTTATCGACATTGAGATATAGACCTAGATTTTCACTTTCTTCTCGAATGAGTTCCATCATTAGCCTCATATTAGCAACAGTTGTATCATCTGCGTACATCGGGTCTTTAATCACTTCTCCTCCAATTATCATACCACCCACATCGTTATCTAGAGCAGATCTCATTAGTCTTTCACCGTAAATATTTAACAGATAAGGTGAAACAACGTAGCCCTGACGCACACCCTTCCCTATGCTACAAGATTCGGAGCACCCATCACCCCCTTTAACAGTTGCCTTTTGTGTCCTGTAGAGTGACTTCAGGATTAATGTGAGGTGATCAGGGAAAGCCATGTCATGGAGTGTGGTCCATAGTGCATTGTGATCCACACAGTCAAAGGCTTTGGAATAGTCAATGAATACGAGAACCATCTTACGTTTCTTCTCAAAAGCTTTTTCAATTAGCCATCTGTTGCAAATTTGGTATCTCGTTCCACTACTGCTACGAAAGCCAGCTTGTCTGTTTGGCAATTCTCTATCGAGGTGTTGTCGCATTCGGTTGGCTAAAATATGTAACATAACCTTGCTCGCATGGGATATAAGTGATATTGTTCTGTTGTTTTTACATTCTCTAGTATCACTTTTTTCGGGAGGTGTATAAAATCTGGAGTTGTCCATTCTTCCGGCCATTTATTGGTTTTCCAAATCAGATTGCATAACTTGTGGAGAATTATGATTCCTTTAGTTCCAGTGGCTTTGATGAGTTCAGCAGGAATGTCATCAACCCCAGGGGATTTGTCTTTGCGCATCTTCTTAACGGCTGCTTTGATTTCACTCAACATCGTACCAAGATTAATTTAAACCCTTTTATAAAAGACTTAACGCAACATATACAATAATGAATTATTTGAGATGTGCAAGTTTACAAACAGAGTCCTAAGCAACAAACTTACTCTTGCATATCTCTTCAAAAAATTATTTTGAGTTTTTGGATCTGGGCATTCCATTTGTTTGATGACATTGAAACATTGATTAAGTTGAGTGAAGACATCCACCACTGAGCAGGAAAAACGTGCATGCTCGCTTGATTTCTGGAAGTTGTCCTTCCGATCTCTTTCATATGCTGCTTTCAAAAAATCCATCGAAACTTCATCATTTTCATTTAACCAATGCATTACAAATACTTCAAACCATCTATAAATAATTATAAAATAAACGTATTTAGGTTGAGAATGGTAACCAATTAACATAATTAAAAAACGTTTAGTTAAATTAAATCTATATAATATGTAGATAAAACATACTTTGGATATTCAGGAATTGTTCCCTTGTAAGCAGGAACATCAGAAATGTATTTGTTATAAAGCCATTTAACTTTAAAAAATAGATTCATGTAATCTGAACTTTTGACTCCAGGAACCTTTTGCTCCTGGTGTGGTTCCAAAGCACTTTGTAAATCTTCGGATAGTAATTGCCACATGCAAGCAGCACTAATATGAACAATGTTCACTTCTTGAGGAAATCTACAAAATCGAAATATACATAAATTTTATAAAATAGGTAGATTCCAAAATTATAGGTAAAAATAGTTTAAGATTTAAAATATCTATTTTTACCTATAATTTTGTTGACAGAATTCATGGGGACCTCAGACCTGCCAACCTCTAAGAATTTCAAACCGGTACAACTTAAAATTTGGAATCTACCTATTTTATAAAATGTATGGTATACATGCATTGTCCAATATTAATTCTTTATCATGTGTCTACAGAAATATAGGTACACAGGCATGAAGAATATAGTCATAGTGTATCGTCTAAGTGCAATATATAAATACTACACTACAATCATTTTAAACTGTTCAGTAGCACGCTTGTATATTTTTAAAATGGAAGCATCACAATTTCAGAACCTTTACAGATGTTAGTTTCACTGTTCAACGTAGAACGTGTTTCTGTATGGTTCTTTCAAACTAAAGTGAAAATACATCGGAGTTTCTATGAGGAATACAAAGTATCCCTAGCATTCGTGCAGCAAGATCTTCATATAGATAGATAAAAACGGTCTTTTCATTCAATAGTCTACAAAAAGGTCAAACAATTTACATAATAATGAATTATCGGTATTTTAAAGGTAGTTTTATAGAAAGATATGTATATATGTATATGAAATTGCATGTTGTTTATAGATGTACAGAGGAGAGATCTTATCGAATGCAAGGCATCTAGCAATATCGTTTCCCATGAAGAATCACTGAGACCACGAGTCTTAAGAGCCAGTTTTACTGTTTTCAACATTATTCCGTTGTAACGTTCGCAATGGCCATTACTGATTGGATGATAGGAAGTAGAGCGACTAGTAGCAACATCCTTAGAATTTAAAACGTTCTTCACCTCTGTGGACATAAACTGAGCTCCCCGATCGCTGTGGACATGGTCTGGCATTCTTGTGAGACTAAAAAACGAGCATAGCTTTTCTATGACTGTACATGCTGAAATATGCATACACGGTATAGCAAACGGGAAGCGAGAGTACCCGTCAATTATCGTCAATAAATAGCTATTCGAATTCGACCGCGGCAATGGGCCTTTAAAATCTAAGGGTGTTGCTACTAGTCGGTATTAGCCAGTGCGATCTGGATAAACATCTTACACCTGTAAGACTTACTACTGATTCTACGTCCCCCAACGCGTCAAAAGAGTGGAGGCACTGGAAGCAAACTTTCTTATTAACGATCGTCGAGCAACAGCTTAATAAACTTGACACATTAAATGTCATCTCGGCAGAAGTGTACGATTTCATTGAGGACGTGGACGAATACAACGCAATAATTGAAAGACTTAAGAATCTTTTTTTGTGAAACCAACTAACGACACATTTGCACGACGCGTGTTGATTACGCAAAGACAGCAGTCATCAATCAATTCTACCAAAACATTGTAACGTCTATCACGTGAATTAATTTCGCAGACGTCCACAGAGATGACGCTATCCATGATGCTCATATCTCCGGATTTCATCTAGTCTAATAAGGCAAAGACTCTTCGAAAACAGAACATTAGATCTGAGCAAAGTTGTGGCCCAGGCGAAATCTCTAAAACTTGCACAAATTAACTCTTCTTATTATCTAAACGGAAACCCAGTTGCTTCGGTATCTAGTAATATTGTTCCGGATCATTCTACCTGGACTAAAACGGAAATGCCTACTCCTACATCCGTCGCTACTGTGCAACAACAAAAACACTTCTTCTGTGGTCGTTCACGACAACCTAGAGCACAGTGCCCCGCCCAAAAGGCATCATGTAATAACTGCGGGAAACTCGGACATTTTTCAAAGGTTTGCAGAATAAACCCAACATCCAGTCCTCGTCAGTCTTCGACTTCCATCCAATCACTAGCTTCGGTTCCGAATAGTGATTCATTAATGGTGGACATTCATATCAAATGTCTGATCGATACCGGCACTGTCGAAAGCTAGTCTTCTAGTTACGCCTTGCACTTCGCAAGTGTTCATGGCCTCGACGTCTTTAAAGGCAAACGTAGACGGTTTTACGTTGTGGACCTAAACTTAAATTCAAACGTCTACAAAAATCAACGTCTCTCAGTCATACACAATTTTTGCACTGATGTCATTCTAGGTTGTGATTTCATGAAGTCTCATGATAGTATCGAAATCCAGTTTAAAGGGCAACTACCTGTAGTTTCAAACCATCGAGCCTGCCCACACCGGATGATTTTGCAAACCTCTTGCCAGATTGTAAACCATTCACTTCACGATCACGACGATAGGAAATTCATTGAAAGCGAAATCCAGTCTCTACTAAATCATGGTATTGTCGAAGCTAGCAACTCCCCATGGCGCCTTTAGGAATATTTTGATTAGCTGCTATGTGAATTGCATTACGAAACAAGTTCTACATGGTGGGGGTGTAGGTTAGCATCTGGAAGTAGCGATATTAGTAGTTCTAAGTCTGCTGTGAAGCTTTCCCAATTTGCTTTGTAAAAGTTGATGTATGTATGCTTTGTTGATTTGATTTATTTGCACTTATTATATCTTTCGGTGGAATATGAATTATGATTGGTAGGTGATCTGAGTAAGTGTGGTGTGGTGTGGGTATACCAAGTAGCACTAAGGGCAATGTCTGCTGGAGCCTGATATGTCAGGTGAAATAGGTTCATGGTTTTTGGGTATTCTTGTGTGGGTATTTGTATCGATTGGGCAGAATTTGAATTTGTAATTTGATCTGCTAAGTTGAACTCTCTGTTATCGTTAATCGAAGAATGCCAGAGAGGATCATGGGCATTGAAATCTCCAAGAATTAATGTTGTGTTTGTTATATTTTGTAGAAGTGTTTATATCTGGTGTGACGTTGTTTGGACATGAAAATTCTGGTGGAATGTAGATATTGTGTTTGGTAATTGTATCTTTTGTATTAGTTGTCTGTGTTTCAAAAGGAGGAGGAGAATGTGGAAGAGATGTTTATTTCATGGAGGTTTGCATGAATGGCAAAAGTCCTCCACCTGACTTGGTGCCTCTGTCTTGTCTGAGTGTTGTGTAGTTTGGTATTTTATGTGTGTTTGATTTGGTTGAGAGTCTTGACTCTTGGATGCAAGCTATATGTATTTGATTTGCATGTAGAAATTATGTGAGTTCTTGTAAGGAGTTGTGGATGCCATTTGTATTGAGTTGTAGTATGTTGAAAGTCATTGGTGTATATAATACATATATTTTTTGCATGAGTGGTATTGGGAGGACTTGGGGGATTGATATGCACCCATTACACTTAGGAGAACCCAAAGTGTCACCTCCACTTTGAAAGCGGTACATAGAGGAAATCATTTTTGTGGTTGCCAATGGGGATTCGGAGTATACCGTTTTTTTGCCACCAGCTATGAGATGAGTAACGGAGAGCTTTACCACCCACCCATCAGAGCCGCGTGATGGGGCTGGGACTAATGACTCTACAAAAAGCCTTCAGCTGGACATGTCCTGGGACTACTATAAGTGATAATTGAGTGTGGTTTCTGATATTGATATGCTTCTGTTGGTTGGATACTTTGGCTTCCAGAGAATGTCTTCGATCGTCTGGAAACGAGGATCACTGGTCAGATGAGTACGACACTAATAGAATACGACTACAAAGATGTCCAAATAGTCTTTATCCGTGGGGATGCCAAGAGAAGGCTCTCAGACTTGATTAGAACAACACTTTTCGCATCTGAATAGAAAAGAATTATAAAGGGCTTAGAGAACAAGCGAGAACGCTTAGCATGTAACTTCTCAAGATTAAAGCAATGGATCTATTTAGAGATGGGGATGAGAAGAGAAGGACCGTAGAAGCTGTGTTGGAGGTTGCACGAGGACACCTACCTTGTTTCGCTGATTAATAGAAGTAATTTCAAAGGTGCGGCCCTCAATGATTAAGGCTATCAGGAGACCAGATGATGACTCTCTTTTTCAGGTAGCAATGAAAGCTTGCAAGAGAAAACTTAAAACAAGTTGTGAATCCTTGAGTGACATTCTTCTTCTTCGTTAAATAGCGGCACTGCGTGGAATCAATCCTCATGTCGGGACATCGAGAGATGTTATCACAGTATCAGTGAGCCCTTTTAACTGTGATCCGCGACATTAGTCGCTACATCTATTCAAAGTCCAAACTTTGCGGTTTCTCTAACAAAACTGAAGACAATCCCCCCTGCAATCAAAAATTTGGTACTATTTCGTTCAGCAACAACATTAACTTTCTGATTAAGAAGTCTGACTCTATTAAATAAAATACCAAAGACAAATACTACTGGACATCGCAAAAATAGTATCATACAAGTATTAAAACAGAAGGCCAACAAAAGCGCTATCCAAATTATACAAGTGAGGTGGTCGTGAGACTGTTTTGAACAAGGATCAGCTTCTACATCAGATCATACCAAAATAGAGTGAACTCAGATCTCTCGGAAAACTGCCACTTCTGTGATACCAGAGAAGACAAAGATCATTATATATTGAATTGCCCAAAATGGAACGCGTTTAGACTGAAAGTGTATGACAAGCTCAAGATCACCAATGACGATACGAAAGATCCGATTCGATTGAGCAGATTCTTACTATAGACCCTCAAAGGGAAGCTTTTGAAGGCTGGAAATCGCCTCCCAATAGCTCGTGGCATCTGGAGAAAAGAAGAACCAATGTTCATTAAACAACTGCAAAGAAGAAATCACTGGCCTAAACAATTGTAACTGGAAATATCTTAAAACAAAAAATATTGATTTTTTTACAAACGAATTTTATAAAAAGAGAATTTTCTCACCTGAATTGATATAAAAAATATGACTTTAGATATTCCAATTTAATTTTTTATCATGTTTTAAGTGATTAAGGCTTTTAAGCCAAAAATTTGGAATTACATAATTAACCATTTAATTTAAACCTATACTAAATTTCATTATTCGATATACAGGTATATTCACAGTTTAGCTCAATTGTTTTAGTTAAATTTTCTAAAGATTCCAGGTACTTTCTAAAATCTGTAAATTTGTAAATATTTTTCTAAATAATAGCGATTCTAAAATTAAACATATCTATTTTGTTATTATGTATTTTCTGATTAAATTACTTAATTTAGTTTTTGTAGTCTTATTAGAATAGATATTATCTTACTGATTTAGCACTGGAGCATAGCGATTTTTGTCTTCTTCAATAACAGAAACAACAAGAGCAATAAATTTGTGCCAAAATTGAAGGTTTTTTAGTGATGGCGCGTTCTCTTCCCCAGGCGCTGCCGGTTGTTCACCATCCTTTTCTTTCTCCTTAAATACAAAGAAAAATATAACATGTCTGGAATGTATCGTTAACATCCTGCAGAATCTTAGTCAAATTCCAGATGTTTTATTTTCAATTTTACCAGAAAAAGATAAAACTAGTAAGTTAGAAATTAGTCTTTCCTACTCTAACGATCCGTTATTGTTTTTATTGGGTTACAAACATAATTACTCGTGTGGGCGAAACGGTATACGGGTTCTCTTTGTAAACCGATTTCATAAATTAACATCTCAAATCGACGCTTAGAGCAGCGGACGAGTGGCGAGCATTTTTTCGAAAATCATCTTACCTTTAAAAAGAACACTAATAAAAGCTAATTTCACACAGTAAGTACCAGGTTTGCATAGAAGTACAAATAGATTTATTGTATCATCACGTTTTCAAGATATTTAGGAAATGCAACATTTGTCGAAGCAATTAAATATCTTTTCGGAGCTGCTAAAAAACTTCTTCGGTTTATTAAATTTTCAGCGATGATGGAATGAGGATCTAGTTTTATATATAAAAAAAGTTTTTTTAAACTCTGTATGCACTCAATTTATAATAAAAAATTGATAATTTTGGCCAAAACAAATATTGCCTTCTAGCTCAAATCTGATATTTAAAAGTAGAAAGCTATTTAAAAAATGGTTACCTCAATTAATATTGTTGCTCTTGAGGGTCGTCATGCAAGAGCCAGGTCAGATCCACAAAACATGTTTTTTTTTATATCAAAATGGTATTTTATTACCATTAAATAGCTCTATTATTTCTAGATTAATTTATTTTTAGTGGTTATGGAATGAAGTATTTTGACCATGAATATCGATTTGTTTAAACAAAAAGAGAAATCAATAATTTTAAAATAAATCTATTTTTGGATTTATATTACTGAAATCACAAACCAAATTTCAAATTTGTATGACCTTCCAAACACCATAAAATTAAGTTTCAATAAATACTCAATTTTCATTGATTGTTGAAGTACCCATCCAGTCCTTAAATTAAATACATATATTTAAAAATACATAATAAGTTTTGAAGAATATTGCAATACTTTTATATAAACCATAACTTGGACTATTTTATTTAAATTTGAACAAGTTTAACATTCATGCAAAAAATGACATAAAATAGTCGATTTTTATTGGTTGCTGTAGTGATTGCCCATTCTATGAAAATCAATATTTTAAAATCCATTGTGTTTTATATAAAAGAAGGTTAGTAGTTACATATATTGTAAAACTTGGCAGATTTAATCAACATATGGTTGATATATTTTTCAATTTGTTTTTAAGAAGTCGATATTTTTTAAATATAAAGTCCTAAAAATATCGTTTTCTAACATTTTAAAGCTTTTTGTCAATGAATCTTTCCAGTGTACCTGCACCAAATTCCATCCGAATCAGTCCAAAGGAAATATAGTATTCTACCCCTCCCCCAAGAACAACGACACACTAAATAAGTGAGGGACAGTGATGGAGGGTTAAATTACTTGTAGAAGTAGTTTCGATTTTATAGCTCTAAAAACTGAAGAATTTAATGTATGCACCAAAATTAGTTATATCCACAGGGTGCGAGATAAGTTTTTGAACCAACATGTTTTGAATCACCACATTTTATTTACATTATAATTAATTACAAAACTTTATATCAATAAGAGTTGAATGACCCAATTTTACATTTCAAAATGTCCACCATCCATTTGAATCACCTTCTGAATTGGCTTCTCAAAATCCTGCATTATGGTCAGAATTTGTTGCAGTTCAATTTCAATCTGACGACCGAGGGCATTATTAGAGGGGAATATAAAACCAGGAGTTGGATACAGCTTTTGAAGTAAAAATGGCCAAAGCCAAAAATCGCAGAGTTAGTAAAGCGAACTTGCTCGCCATTCAATCGGTCCTCTTCGGCCGATACGTCTGCCTTTCAAATGTCCATCTAATATCCGACGATTAACTAGAGAATAGTGGGGAGGCGCACCATCCAGTTGAAAGACCACCAAAACAATCTCTAGCTGTTTCAAACAAATTAATCGACCAATTACTCGATTTCATTGTTGTTGTTGTTTGTTTGTTTGTTTGTTTGTTTGTTTGTTTGTTTGTTTGTTTCGATGTCACTCGGCCGCTAGGCCATATGGGGGACCTTGCGGTCCACAGCCCTCCGTGCCAACTCTAACACTTTCACGGGGTCCGAATTAAGAGTCTCTGGGGTAATTGTCTCTGGGGTAATTTCTACACATCGCTAGCGCGCTATATATTTTCACCAAAAAACAAAAACAAATTGTACATGACATGATGTGAAAGATTAGACTTTGTCATAAAATAAACAAATGTAATTCATTTCACATAAAGAAATAGTTTCCTTTTTTCTTTATGATAGCTCTATAATTATTTCAAAATCAAGTAGCAAACAGTAGCGATATAAAATTCGGTTAATTAAATAAATTGAAATTTAATAAAATCTTTTTTTACACTGAATTAAATTTAAAAGTAGCATCAATACACAACAGATATAAAATTATTGGATTTGTATAAATCTAGACCTGACTTTAGAAGTTAATCTTACAATTTCTTCTCTCGCTAAGGCCTGATTTTGAGTATTCTCATTCATTGCATGCTGATGTTTCTTTCCACGTAGGTGACTTTGCAAAACTACTTCTGAGTCAATCTAAAATTAAAACAAACAGTAAAATTCATGCACACTGTGCGTACAAAACTTTATCCATCTTTTATAGATCAATAATGGGGTGGCTCTTAATTCGGAGGTCAGATAAAAAAGTATCAAACTCCGATGTCTTTCAGGAAGTGCCCTTCAATCGGCATTACATTAGAGCCTGATTTACTCACCATCACATTACACACGATGCACCATTTCTTCTCGGCATAGGGTTCAAGGGGTGGCGCTTCTGCAGCATCGTCATTCGAATGTTTTCGAATGCTCATCTCGAAGGCTCTTCTGCTGATCTCACGAAGCTGTTCCTGATAACGTCGTTCTGACTGTTCATGCTAAAAGCATTACAATATATATGTTGGATTATTAGATGCACTGTTACGGTGAATATAACAAACTAATAACCCAGTATATGCTATTTTAAATTGAAATAGACATTTTCATTCGTGTAACTTAGACTTCAAAGCTGTACCACTATTTGAAATATGTAATGTTACTCCATCTAAACTTAATTTTGTAGAATAGTATTTTACCAATTTCTTAAAACCAGAATTAAACCATGAAATCTAATTATTTCCACGTTGTTATTATATTCACTGGATAACTAATATCTTTTATATTTCTATTGTCTAACTAATTATTCCATAAAATTTCAATCTATGGTTACTTAGAAGTTTGAATTATTGTTATTATACCAATTGAAAATAAAGAAACCGGTTTGGTATACGTACACATCGCGTAGATAATTTAACTCCGTGGAATCTAGTAATAAATAAATGCAATAAAATTATTTTATTCGACAAGTTTTGCTTTGAATAATTTTAAATGATGTATAATTAATTTTTACCTGATAACATATAATTGAAACTTTATATATAAAAAGTTTCGAAATATACACAGATAAAAATGCATTTTTTCACTCTCTAATTTGGAAACCGTCACCCTAATTATGCACTCAACTTAGAAAACGTCGCACCTACGATTTTAAGGTTTCAAACGCGAGGGCAGGACAGAAGTTTGCTGCGCATGTGTGTCCCATTGAAGTCCTCAGAAGAGTAGTCAGGCACTAGCCCAGGAGCGGGCATAAAGGAGCGATGTGGTGGCAACTAACTTCAAGGACTGTGCGTTTCAGACTTTTCCATGCCGGTCGGTTTTCATACGTTGCACCCAAGAAACCCCTTCTGACTGCTCGTCATCGTGCCAACCACCTCGTGCAGACAACTCAAAGGCGTCATTTCAGGAGTCGAAGAAGTGCTGGCAGGGTTGAAAACAGCCAAGGTTGCAAGGCGGCGGAGGCAGTGTCATGGTTTGGGGTGCGTTTTCATCAAAGGTGCCTCTGGAACTGTACCGAATTCATGGCGGGCTCAATGCTCAAGGCTACCTACAGATCCTCCAACGTGTGCTGCCATTTTTTGCCAATGCCGAGGAGTTTGTCTACAAAGAGACAACGCCACACCCCACAAGGCACGCGTGACACTTAGCTGGTTCGAGCAGGAGGGCATCACAATCATGGTGTAGTCACCCAACAGCCCTGACCTCAACCCCATCGAGATTGTTTGGGCTCACTTCAAGGTAGAACTCGACAGGCGGGTAG
>JAUYWI010061435.1:0-15837 GCA_034780595.1 Parotoplana pacifica | reverse complement strand
TCAATATTTTATCACATTTTGCTCTATCTCAAGATTTCAATTTTTGAGCCTTAAATCCGGACAATCCGGACGTCCGGATAAAATCCGGACGAGTGGCAACACTGCCAATTTATTCTTTTTTTTATAAATGTATGTAAGTATTGGTTGACCCATTTTACCCCAAAATATTCGTGTTGCAATGAATATTTATAAAGTTAAGGAAGACCATCATTCTATTATTCGAAAAGTATTTGTTTTTTCATTTTCTTTAAATGGTAATTTCTTGTTTTTCGAATAACAAATTACAACTTTAAATAAAAACGTGCACAGTTACTCTAAAGAAACACGTCGCAATTAAAAATCTTAGGATTTAGATGATAGATTTTGATTAGCTGATCCTGTTGTCATTATTAAACTTAATTCATTCGAACACGAACAGCAGTCGTCAGCCTGTCCCATATTACCCCGGGCTCCCTTACCCAGCCTCATTTGGGTATGACCTGCATTTCCATATAAAAATATGAAAATATAAACGCAGCTGTTTTTATGAAAGCTAGCATAATTTTGTCATTCCTTTCTATCGAAATTATCAAAGAATATTCATAGAGTTTGCTGATCTAAATCAAGGCCATGGGTTTGGGCACAACAATAGCTTGGTTTGGAATTATTGTAAAAAATGATACTTTGTGGCAAAATTCGCAGTAATGTATTCATGGCTAAATAATCTGAAAATGAAAACAATCAAAGAAAACACAATTTGCAAAGAGACTACTAACATTTTTTGTAGGTCTCTAAACCAATCATTTATTATTTACCTGTGAGGAATCACAATGGTGTAAAGTGAAATTTGGGGGGACGAACACTTTGAGGTCAGTTTGACCCCCTTTTCAGATATTCGAAAGTAATTTTGAAATTTCTAGAAACTGAAAATTATTAAATTTAACCCTTCCTGATTTCTTCCATATCTTTCTAGTTAACGGTGTCAGTCTCATCAGTACCCTGAAGCCAATTGAATTAGTGTGAAAAACACCGTTTTTTAAGAGATAGAAATTTAACATTGGATGGACCATTTTTGGTGGTGCAAGATATCGCTCTGAATACAAAGCCATTAAAATAAACGGTAAAACAATTTTGTCAATGTTGAACCCTTTAATGACTAGACTAGTGCAACAGAAATTCTCCGAAATGTCATTAGGTCAAACTATCCGCTGTTGACCCCATAGGCCGTAAATGGTCACTTGAACAAAATAAACAAACAAATGCCATTTGTTGAATTTGAAAACACTTTTAAATACAGGTATCATAATCTTGGCATTGTTTATGGGAAAATAATTTGCGTGAATAAAAAATAATTTCATTAAAATTTTGATCAAATTCAATATTATGTACTTTTGCAAGTGACGTGCATCACTTTATAAAAATATTTTAAAAATTGGTGCCCTGAATTTGAAGCAAATTGCATAAACGTAAAAATACAATTGTTTTGCAATTTTCCCATCATAGGATTTTGTAGTAATGCAAGATATCACTCTGATCTGAGTACTAAACCATTAAAATAAAACAAATAATTTTTCCAATGCTGACACTCTTTTTTATGTAGAATGACTGGACTACACGTAAAATGAACAAAATATGAAAAAAAACTAAATGAATTACCAAAAGTCGAGCAAATTAAATTTTCATTTCAAAATTGTGATCTAATTGGATATTGAAGTAACATAAATAACTGGAACAGCTATTAGTAAAATAATTTATTGTCAAATATTTTAATACATAACTTGAAGTGACAAGAAAACACGTTCGTTTTGTAGTATCAAAATATGTATTGCGACAATCTGCGGAGTCAGCTCTAATTACGTGTGATCTTATCTCTTCAGGTAGTTGCTCAAGGAATAATTGACAAATATGAAGCAAGAATTATGATCTCCAAGTAGTGTGAGCATCGTGTCCATTAAAAAGGATGGTTTTGTGTCACCCAAAGACGGCATATGCAATAGACGTGTTGCTCTTTGATATTCATCGAGAGTGTATGCTTGTAATAATCTATTTTCCAAAGAATCATATTTGTTGTTTTCTGGTGGTGCTTGAATTATATCCATTTTTCGTTTGGTTATTTCTTGATCAATAGCTGATAATAGATAATAATATTTCGTCGTATCTGCAGTGATTCCCCTCAGAGCAAATTGAGCATCTGCTTGTGCAAACCAAAATTGGGGCGTATCGTGCCAAACAGAAGGGAGTTTAAGAGAAACAGCATTATTTTCGGTCATTTTTTCAATTGAAGTGACAAGAAAACACGTTCGTTTTGTAGTAACAAAATTTGTATTATGAAACAACAATTTAAAATATAAATACATATCACTGACCGTAAAAAACTCAGCTACGTGTTACGTAACTCATTTACACATCCCAAACAAATAACTACAGTTAAGTAATAGTTCGAACATTGTAGTAAACAAGTTCGCTACAGCATCTACTTTCTCCATCCTTCTCAATACGTGCATCGACACCAAATGTGAATACCTATTCAGCGCGCTGACTTCCCGCTTCAACCTAGCAGTGCCCCGTAGAGTAGTACGTCTAACAGACAACGACAAACATTGGATTACTCTCATTTATAAATGACAGATGGGCTGTATACAGACACAAAAACCTTATGTTGTACAATCACTTATCAACGAAAGTATTATCAAAGATACACAGAGCGAAAATCATCTGGAAAAAGAAATTCGAAACAAAACCATATGGTATCTGAGCATTCACCAAATCAACTTTATCGCGAAACTCTCAATTCCTTCGTCTCACATTTTAACATTTCCGAGGACTTCGCAAATGCTGTCAACGAATATATTAGCTCTACATTTCAATGAGACATATACGCCGCCGTAATCCGACACTACCCTCGCAGACTGACAAATCTCCATTGAAGTCGATGATGTCTACAAAGCCTTGACATCCGTGAAAACCAACAAATCCCATGGTCCCGACGGCATCCCGACATTAATTTACAAGCACGCCGCTGATACACTCGCGGGTTCTCTGTGTCACATCTACAATCTATCCATATCTGAAACACAAGTTCCTAAATGTTTCAAGCATGACCATGTTGTGTCTATTCCAAAGAGCTCCAATTCCTCACTAGCTGACCTTAGTCTAATCTCTCTCCTGAGAATCCCCTCCAAAATTCTAGAACGCCTCGTCCTTAATTCCGTCAAGGATAAACTCATTCCCCACTTCGGTAATGATCATTTCGCTTATCATTCTGGATCTTCAACTACGTGTGCTCTCATAAAACTTCCCGACTACGACACTAAAACACTCGAATGGCCTTCATTCGGCGGTGTACAAGTTCTATCGTATGACTATTCCAAAGCTTTCGACACCTTCAATCACTCCAATATTATCTCTCGTCTTATACAGTGCGATCTCCCAAAATACTTTATTATCTGGACATCCCACTACTTACAAGGTAGAACTCAGTGTGTTAAGTTTGATCCAATTACAGTAGCACTTGCAATCTCATATCTGGAGTACCTCAAGTTTCAATCATAGGCTCCTACCTATTCAACATTGTCACCGGAACGTACAATACTTCATCCACAAACTGCCAAAAAGTCCATTGTGCGGACGACACAAACTACATACATGTATTTCAGTTCCTCCCCAAAACTGTAAAAACAATCACGTGTTCACCGTGCACACTTATTTGCTTGAGTGGTCTTCGATAAACTGCCTTCGCCTCAGCCTCACCAAACTGAAATCAATCTCTGGTAATTATAAAATCCAAAAAACTAGGCCTTTCACTATTCCTGAGTCTTTCAAACTTCTCCGCCTTACCTTCAATAATAAACTCTCATGGGACACTTGGATAAAGTATCTTCTCAAAAATCCGCATGGCTTACACAATGCGCAGCCGACTTTTACAGGTCACGTGTTCTCTCCATGCTAGAGTACGTTTGCCCAGTGTGGTATGGTCTGAACAACCCCGACAATGGCGTACTCTGTTAATGACGCAGAGACGACCAGCGAGAATAATCGTAGTTGCCACAAATTACCCTCCTGGTTGGAACGTACGACGCGTAATGGCTAGCATAAATCTCTTCCGGCGTATTATCAATGACCGCGAACATCTGATTCATTCTGACGCCCCACGTATTTCCCGATCTGGAAGAGCAATCTTCCAACCTTTGCACACCAATCGCAGTTCAAAATTCAAATTAGCTCAAACAACTGATTTGTTTTTTGTAAATATATTTTTACAACCTAAAAAAGTTCTGGATCATATTTTCACATGTGATTAATCATAGGCATAATTAAATATAATTTTAATAATATGATACAAAATCTTTTGTTTGCTTGACAAATATATAAATATCAAACGAGTTGGTAAGAAATTTTGGCTTTCAATTCTTTTGTAGTATATATGAGATAGCAGTTTGCAACTTTAATTAATATTATATTATTTATAAATAAGAATTATCAATTACAATGAATAAAATTGCAAAATCATTAAAATAAGATACCAACATCTCATAATATTTAAGCACATTTAAATGTAGGATAGCTAGTAAAAATTCCAACCACTTAGACCTAAGCTATGTATTTGAGTAATGTACGTATAAAGTTACAAACGACAATTTTTATGAACAAAACATACAAATATAATGAAAAAAATAACTTTCTAATGATAATTTCTGTTTGATGAAACATCATAAAAGTTGGTGCTATTTTGTAATTTGTAAGTATAAGAAAATATTCAATTAACCCTGACAAAAGGCTGGCTTGCACTCTAAGAAAATAGTTTAATTTTCCAATAAATCTAACTGTCAGTTCTGATTTTTGTGGTAAAGTTGAAAACATATCTCATGCAAATTTACAAACACGCTTTGCATTGTTTGCTTGTCTTTGCTTTGCATACTTTGCCTCGCAATTGGTTTGCTGTGGGTCAATTGAAATGGTTCAGTGCTGCACGAAAGTATATGTGATCAGCAGCAGGCCCTGAATTAGTGCCACATTCAGACCTGTCCTGTGAAACTAGGCCTTTTTGATTACAACTTGTGTAATTTCCATGTTTTTTTCATTTTATGACCCAATCTCTGAAAAATTACTCAGCTGCAACTAATAAAAATCTGCTGAACCAATTGACAACTTTGGTAGCATAAATGAAGTGAAAGAAAAATTTATTTAGACATATTCTTAGAGTTATGCAAATGCGCAATATAAACAGAAGTCCAATATAAATTTTGACATCTGTATACAAATTCATATCCCAATTTCTACATTAGATAATTAATTACCTATAGTCCATTTGTAATTTTGAAAAAAATTGTTCTAAGATTCCATCAAAGTCTTCCAACATATTTTCAAAATGTAGATATGTATATGTGTATATTACTATTGTATGTATTCCATGGTCAAATATTGTCAGTGGAACATAGACCTCTGATGATTCTATCAATTACCTATATTTAATTTATTGATTATTTATTAACTTGCCATTTTCGCTACCTAATTGTAGACCGCAGATTACTCATTGCATTATCCAATCATCCATTAAATCCACACATCCCACATGTTGATTGTAACTTTTTATCACAGTAGTCAAAACAATTGTTCCTCTTTTCTTTTAAATTTAGTTCCAACTTTTGGCTTCTTTTAAAGGTTAGTCCACAATCACTGGCCTGTTGTCATTCCAGTGAATAATATTGACATCATCATTATTGTAGGTGTTAAGCTGTCTCTACTTATTTTAGTGAATTTCTTTTTAGACATTAAAGAAGATTGTTTTGTTCTATTCTCATTGATGGTGCCTGTTGCCATCAGATACAATTTTTCAAAGTACTCATAAGACTATGTTTATTAAAATAGTTATCAGAATAGAATTCATGATTTGACAGTTATCAGTTGACTTTCCGAGATTTATAACTACAGAACTACCCGATGAGCCTTTTCTGGTAGAATCAGTCCCTTCATACAAATTAAAATCAAATGGGTAACAAGTGCTGGTTGCCAAGACCCAGGCTTTATACCGCCCAAATTTAAGCACTTCTATTTCATAAACGTTTTACAATTGTCTCCTATATGAAGGGACCATTTGTTCATCAATTGACAAATGCTTACTAAAAATCTGCCCTAAAGACTTTTGTTTAAGTTTACTAATTGTCTCACTTTAAAAGTTTGTTTTTGGGAGTAATGTGATTACTGTTGGAGAAATGCAGCATACATTGTATACTTTTGAATCTCCTGTAAGACATAAGTTTAGATATAAAAGGACATCCTACTAGGTCATCTTTGCTCCAGTAGATCCATTCTTAAGGTCTTTTGTTTATGCAAGTTGTAAAAAGAATGGTCAATCGCAGTGATTGCACTAATTTTTGGAACCCTTTATTGCCGTTCCATCTGAAAAATATAAAATATTCCATTTATTACTAACGAACAATGCATTAATCCAATATTGGATCAAACAAAAAAATAAACATTTGTGATATTTTAATGAATTATTTCAGAATAAAGTGAATAAAAAGAAATATATTCTTTAGACACACCGAAACAGAAACTGATCCGATAAATAAATTATTTAAGTCAAAATAATATATTAAAACACTACTCAATAATATTTTTTTACTTATGAAAGTTGTCAAAATGTTCCCATATTGAATCAATGCCCACAAAATGCTGAAACAATATTCTACAAAATTTTAAAGCATTTATCAGACAAGTAAAGTTTCTATCTAACGTATAGAATTTTGACAAACACATTTGTATAACATTTTCGATTCTACTATGCCTAATAGCATAGTTTGGCACATCATAAAGAACCCTTAAACGACTTTTTTGGACTATTTGTTTTTTGATTTTTAAAATAGATTGGCTCTGCAGTTTAACTTTTATGAATAAGATTATTCAGACAGAGGGAAATGCTGATTCAGTTTCGGATATCTGCTGACATAGAAAAATATATTCATTTTATAAAACTGAGATTGTGTTTACCATTTGCGCCAATAGAAAGTATAATTTTCTAAATACTATTTTTATTGACAGTTCTAAAATAATCTTTTTAATGTCTAAAAAACAACATATACATTTAAAACTGAATATCTACCATTGCTTAATAACCAGGGTTTATCTGATTATTTTATTCTATAATTGACACAGAGTACCTACTCTTATAAGGCTGACCAAGTCATATGTTAAAGATATAAATATTTAGAGAATCATTAACTCAACAAATTACAAAGGCGAAACATCATATCAGCGACAGAATTTAAAGGAAAAGATATCGTTAATTATATACTTCCACACGATGGGTTGGAACTTAGTTTTAAGCGAAATAAATATACTGATTAGACCGTTTGTTTCTCTCTGAGTAGTTTGTGTAACAGGAATTTCATAAATGTGGGAAATAAAATATTTCATCGACAACTTTAGAAAATTATCGATTTTATTGATTTCTGTTGCCTTATTGATTTTCTTCATTTATAGTTTTTCTTATTTAAAAATATACCAACAATTGTGAGGAAGTCAAATGATAGGATATGGGTAGTGAATGAAGTAAATGTCAAGATTAAAGTATTTCATTGACCCCTTTATGAAATAATCGATTTTATTGGTTTTTATATGTACATATGCTTGATGTCACCCGATTTGTTTGAAAAATATGCCATAATATTTGCAAAGATATTTTGATTAAGTATGCTTAGGCCTTGTAAAATATTGTTAAGACAAAATATTTCGTCGACCCCTTTGTGAGATAAATGACTTTATCAAGTTACATAAATGACAATGTATTGTGATTGGTTTGTAATTAAACATGTAAAAAGTAGACTATTTTCAAATAACACAGTGTAACAAAATTTCAGTTTTTTGTGTTTATCTTTATTTTTCAATGTTTATAGACTAAATCGATGCTGCTTATTCCGAAAATATAAATTATTTGATCTTATAATTGCCTAAAAATATATTTATTTCTCCTATTTACAATGTCAACATCCCGAGTGTGTAATATTTGTTCTCACTCGTACTGTGATTGGTTTGTAGTTGAAACATGCAAAAAGAATACCATTTCCAAATTAATCTATGTTATTCTTCAATTATATGCTACTGCTATATTCAAAGACAATCAACCATCAAATAACACATTTACTATTGTCTGTTGAGTGCTACAAAAACAAAAGTCAATGTTTTATATGAAACAGTATCAAACCAATCAATAAATTCAAGAGATTAACAAAGCAACAAAAATAATACTAATACATTTACATAATTTAACTTCTATAAAATAAGCGCATTAGTTAAAATACGCAACTGAATTTACAATGTCTACTAACTGCAATATACTCGTACTGCATTCAGAAGTTTCTGACCGTACTCTGGTGGCATATACTCTTTACCTTGTAATTTTCCTAACACACTATTAAAGTCTCGATGAACTGATTCTGACACATGTTCAGAACACATTGCAAGACCCTTCTGCTGCATGCGGTAAAAATCAGGAATATGATACATAATGGCATGTACCTTTGGCGTTATATTGATGTTGTGCTCAAGATGTTTCTTCTTAAAATCGTTGATGACAGTTTCAAATGAAGGATCCAATTTATGATGATAACAGGCTATTACAACTTCGGAATGCTTCTACAACAGTTGATTGGAGCCATAAATGGAAGCGAGTTCACATCTTTTAGTAAGATTCGACAACTGTTTCCAGTAAAAGAGTCACGTGATGAACAAGTTATTGACGTGCTGAATGCCCAAAAATTGGATTGCGGTGAATGCTTTGAAAAGAATTTTTTTCTATTAAGGACTACTGATTTCGAATGCAAGAGAGGTATGCAGCTAAATGAATCTCGGAGGAATATTGAAGAACATAAGAATATACAAGACAACGTTTTAATTATGCATAATAGGGTGAAAGAGTTTTGTTATTTGGGATATACAATAACTACAGGAGGACGCAGCGAATTGACATAACAAAGTGAATAAGATTTGCTTAGCAAAAGTTAAGAGATCTAAGGACTGAATTTAACCATGAAGTTGCAAATTTAGCACGTGTGTATTACAAGTATTTGTACATGGGCCAGAGGAATATAATTAGATATAATTAGAACATATCTTAAGATTCGATATATTCAGAAGTATTGATGGAAAAGTTTGATCTACGAGAGTCCAATGTACTGGTAGGACGGCGGAGTTCTCTAAGATGGTTTGGTCCTGACTAAAGAAATGAAGAGAACGATGGTGTAAAACTGGCTTGAAAGCTAGAGTGGAAGGAATCAGGGAAAGAGTGCGCATAAAGTTGATCTGGCAGTGATAGAATGTCGAACGGTTGGATCATAAAAATGGAAAGCGCTGGGAAATTAGTCTGGCCATTTGGAAAAATTAGGGTCGGAAACTGCCAGTTTTTTAATTATTTAATACTTAGTGTTATCGGCAACAATTGTGAAATATCCCTTTTGTGTAATATGGTATGTTTCGAAATGCAGAAAGACCTGAATATGTGTATTCTTTATTGATAAACAATTTCTTACATAATTTGTTAGATTGTTTATATATCTATGAAAAGGACATCTGAATCCAGCAAGGTCTTTACTGGGAACTGAAAAAAAGCAATTTTACTAGAATTCAGGAAAAAATTCTGAAAAATAGGAAGACATGGAAGGGTTTATCATGGCTGAACACAATTTGTTCTCTACACACAGGCCGAAGAAGAAATGCAACGGTTCCTTGACAAAGTGTTGGAAAAAGTAGGAAAAGAGTCTTAATAATTAATAAATAAGAAACTAGGCCAGACATGTCAACTGGAAATTGGCAAGGTAACATCTTTTAATTAAGTATGTCGTCCTTTCACCGTCAATTTCGATAGATTCAAATAATGTATTCGCTGCTACGTTTACTTTATCTCTTGCCGCTGATAGTGAATGCTGGAAAATGTCATCGCAAATGGAAAAAAGGCTTAATGCTGTAGAAATGTGTTTCCTCAGAGAAATTCTTCGGATCACAAGAATGAGAGAAATGAACTACCTCAATACGATCATCATAAAAAAGAAGTTTGAATTATTGGGATGTGATGAAAAGAGAAGTGATTTAAAAAGAAACATTACAACATGTGAAATGAAGAGAGGCAGAGAGAAACAAAGTGCGTAGCGCGCTGGATGGACTACGGATCGGGAGGTACCCGGTTCGAGCCCCCGGTCGTGAGACACTTTAAGTTACTTGGTGGACAACAAGGTCCCGAAGTGCTCAGGGAGTGGCCAACAACACACCTCCGACCCGCCTGATAAATGGTCAAGGTGTCCCCATGGGAGCCGCTCTTAGCTCAAGGACCGTGGAGAGATTGATATTTGCCGGTTAATGTGTTGCGACCCCGTGGTGACCGGTGGGTACTGGCTGCACCGTGTGGAGCTTGCGAAATGCACACACTTACTTGGGTTCTAGTAGGATAGAGTAGAGGTAGTTGGCCCAATGGGTCCACAAAAAATGAGAAGCAGACCGCGATTAACATATAAATGTGAGCAGTTAAGGCAAATGAATGTCGACACAGAGACAGCTGGACAGTCGAGAAATGCTGATAACCTCTGAAAATAGAATTAATTGGAAGTCGAAATCGACAAAATACTTAAAAAGATAAACTAAATTTATTCCATAGCTCAATTATTTGTACTTACATCTTGCAACATTCTCCTATTTACTATTTTCATTTACTTTTTAAACGATTTGTGTTTTTTAGACTTTTTTTATTTTACTGTATATTACTGCAATATAAATAACTTCAAAACTATTGTATACCAACCGCTGGTGAAATTAATTTTAGTAATTATTTTTATTATTTCCTGCTGTTGAAAATCATGGAAGAAATTCCACAAATTATAATTTCTTCAATATTACCAATAACATTCCCTTATTCGAATCATTATGTTGCTATAAAGGGCATATTTAAAAAAAATGTATTTGATCATGAATATATGTATAAACCTATTCCTAATTCCAAAAACTTAGACAGAACCCTTC
This sequence comes from Parotoplana pacifica, assembly GCA_034780595.1. Lineage (NCBI taxonomy): Eukaryota > Metazoa > Platyhelminthes > Proseriata > Otoplanidae > Parotoplana > Parotoplana pacifica. The sequence continues at coordinate 4,851 of JAUYWI010061435.1, read as the reverse complement.
ATCTGATTTGCTACTTTTTTTAACAGTGGCTTAAAAGTGACTTGTTTTATTAGTAGACCGAACAATGTTTATTTAAACGGAAAGCTCTTGGGAAGTGCAAACAAGTAGCCACACAGTTGAATGAATATAGTTAGGCAGACAGTGAGAGTTGGTAGCAGTTAGAAAGCTACATCCGTAATATTAGATTACAAGAAACTCAGTTGTACAAGAAACAAAACAAATGGTAAGTGATCTAAGTGGTACTGATGGAGCGGTGGCTGCCTATTCAAATCCAGACGGCCAGGCTGGACAAAGGGCTCCATCGCTCACACATTTGATGACCAGACGTACAAAAAGGTGATTGCAAGTGTCGTCTGTCTTACTTATAATTTTATTACTAACTATGTCCACATAAGAGTTAGCCCCAGCGACCAATCACAGCTTTGTGAAGTCTTTAGTGTGACCGTAAGTATAGCCTGCAATTGGCCAGTACGCAAAGGTGAACACGGTGGGATGGGGGTGCACAAAACCTTGACCGACAAATGACGATCTCTTTCCTCGGTCCATGGGCTCAGATCGACTCCCCTGAGAACATCTTGAAAACATATCAGGCAGGTAGTCAGTGTTCGAGCATTTTTAGAATCCTCTCCAACAAGTAAATTAAAGTGTGCTACGACCCCCTATAGGGATCACTTACTTCTGTTGTCAATGGCTCACAATGCTGTTGGAAGTGACTCAGGCGGAATTTTCAGTGCTTTGATTTGCTCAGGAGGTATAATTGCCATACAGAAAACATTTTATGCATCCGTTAATATTTTGGAAAAACGTACGATCGTAAGTAGGTACGACAGGTTGTCATCGACAGCTAAAGTGACAAATTTGGAAAGAATGAGCATTGTCGCTATGGCATAGTCAACGCCATTGGAAGTAGCGGTCTTCTACGAGACTTCAATTTAAAACAATGACATGATCCACATAGAATCTCTCAAAGAGTCTTACCCCAAAAGGAAATATTTAAAAAAATTAATATCAAGGATATTATCATTCAAGCCGGTACCAATGTTATTTGGATCACTGGGTGCTCGAACATGGAGGACAAGGAAGAGTTTCAGTTGACAAGCTAGCCTTGGTAGGTATCTACGACTAAGAAATACAGAGCTGCCGAAATTACTTTGCATTCTTTAACATCACAAATACATAATTTATAGATACCTACTACTAAAGACATATCAATTTCCATAAAATTTAGTTATCCTTGCTATTACAAAAATATCTCAAAGCAGGAATAGCGGTCTTTGTGTACATGAAGGAAAGAAATACGTCTATCCAGCTTCATTTTTTCATAGCGCTAGCAGTTTTGGCTAAAGGAAGAAACGATTGGATGGATGCGTAGGTTGAACAGTGACAGCTGGTATGTTGTTTTTTGTTGTAGATAACAAAGCTACGTTAATAATAGTAATACGGTAATATTGGCAAGCTTGAAAAGAGAAAGAGCAAGGGAATGTGTAGTGTAGGTGTTGCGTGAAAGAGAAAAAGCAAAGGAAGAGTATAATTAAAAATATATTACTTATATGCATGTATATTCCTCGATAATGTTAGCGAGGAACAGCAATACAGACTCATCAGAAAGAATTTCTATAAAACTTCCAAAATATTAAATTGCATTTAAGAAACCAAAAAATAATATTTCAGATTAGGAAAATCAAAAATTAATATGCAAACACAAATTAAAGATAACGTTCAAAATATAATCCTGATCACATTTTTCTAGGGATAGCGCCACTTCTTCTTTTAAAGATAAATTCCACAAATAGAGAACTAAGTGTTTGATATAGAGAAGTTTAAAAGTGAAAACGTGCATCTCTCCGTAAAATTCAAAATCATTTGAAAGTAAAAATTAGAAACATTGTTCAAACTTTGTATTAAATAACAAAGTATTTAATTCTATTTTAGACAAATTTTAGGTTTGTATCTCTTTATTATCAATATTGTATGTGGATAATAGGCTCTTTAAAAGTTGGTATTTTTTTATAATTTTGCAATTAGACGATACATTTTCAATGCTGATTTAAAATTTAATTGTTATATACCACGCATTTAGTAATAACATTGAATTCACCAGCACCAACTTTAAAAGCAAGATTATCTTTGTTAAATTGTTAGATTTTTATCACAACGCTTCTATAAAAAATGCTTTTTCCATACTGATTCACTCTATTAAAGGACAAAGGTGCTTTTGAGATATCAGTGTATAATGTAGCTTTTTGGTTTTCACTTCTTTTATTTGTGCCTCACTATGTCTTCTTTTTTTCATGCATTAGTTATTGTTTCCATTTATCTGTACCATTATTATACTTTAATTCATTCAGCACTAATAAATACCTGAAAGAAATGCGCGCAATATGTCAACATGTTAGTACAAGCAGTTGCTGTTGGTTAAACTATAGGCTCTGCTAAATATTTTGTAGTTATCTAAAAATGATACTACGTTTGAACTGTTTGGCTTAACCTAAGCATGGAGTACCTAGCTTATTGTTATTTTTAATAAATTGAAATATAGCAATAAATCTCTAATTTAAATGGACAGCACTCAATTTTGGAGCTAACATTCAGTTGCCATAATACACTAGTCATTTTATTCAATTACTAATCATGAATTTAAGGCTAAACAATTAAAAAGTACTTTCCGGTCACTTGTGACCTAAACTAAAACAAACCTTGTTTTGAATATGAGACATCAATATCTAATATGTGAATTGTTAAGTCATAAAAATTACTGCAACTCAATGGCCGGTGAAAATAAAAAAATTAAATAAGCGTATTTTTAAATGGTCAGTCTAGAAGTTACACCAAGTAGTAGCTAATAAAATGTACAAAGTTTTGTAATAAATGTTCTATGATTATTTAAACATTATCTGTTAACGTTGGTGCTCAAACGACCATTCAATGTGTGTTTCTATACTAGTATTTTCAGTGTCTACAAATGAAATGTAATCACACACTGGAATTATTAAAATAATGTAAATTTCATACTGAATTCTCTATACAATAAGTTAAAAAATACACAATTACAAATTAGATTTATTTTTTATTATATCTATAAGCCAACTACATATTGCTGTTGTGTCACATTTTGGGTATATGATACTACCTTCCCAGCCAATTACACCTCAGCAACATACATTAATAAAAGTTTTATTTGAAGCGCATACTTATGTTGAAAGAAACATCAACTATGCAACTTCAAGAAATTTGAAATTGAGACACACCCATAAATAGGCAACATACATAAATAAATGTTTTGCTTTAAGCGCATACATATCTTCAAAGAAACATCAAGTCAGAATAAACACACGTACACCTACGCAACTTCAAAAAAATTTGAAATTGGGACACACCCATAAATAGGCAACATACATTAATAAATGTTTTGTTTTAAGCGCATATTTATCTTCAAAGAAACATAAAGTCAGAATAAATAAACACTTACGCAACTTCAAGAAATTTGAAATTCAGACACACCCATAAATTGGTAAACTCTATGCAGATACTGAATGTGACAATTAACCTACCAATAAGGCTGAGAAAATGTTTTCATATATAACAATTGTTGCAGAACCTCAGGGTACCATAGGCGGGAGAGAAAAATTGCGCAATATTGATGATTGACAGATGTTATTTTTATATCAGAATTAGAATATTTGCTGCATAAAGATTTTAATGTACATATTGCCTATTGTATTGTCAATTATTGCAAATATCGTATCTAGTTATTGTAAAATTAAATTGATATATGTATAAATTGATTGTAGATAAATCTTAATTTTCGTGTCTGTTTTCTTAAACTTCATTTGTAGGTATCAGTTAATGTCGATTAGAACACTATAATGTTATTTTAGCAGATGTTTTTAAATTAAAGAAAACATTTGTACTTTTATTTTTGACTCTTCATACTTTCAAATCCCAGCGAAATTGATGCTCAAGTATGAAATCGTAGCTGAAGATAGTATCAATTAGGCCAGGCTGAGCTAATAATAAATTAGTACAACAAGATCTCCAAATTGTTGAAAAAGTAAAAGAGTTGTTGTGAAAAACAGACAAATTAAAATTGCAAAAAATACTAGTGATTTGCTGACCTTCTAAAAGATATTGAAACTGATCTTTTGGTTCAAAAAACTAAAAACATAACCACTAAACAAAATCTGGAAAACCTAATTAATTTATTTAACTACTGATACCCGTTATTTCTATGTATAATACATCACCTAGAGAACTACAAAAACCTTTCATGAACAAGGTCAATATAATTTTCTGAGTTTGCTGTAGAAAATTGATGTTAACAATCAATTGAAATAGCTCAACATTTATTAATCGAACTTCAAATAAGTGTACACACATATGAACATAATATATTTATTTTCACTGATGTCAAAATCTGTAGGTAATCTAAGCCTATGGCAATAGGCTTGTTAGCTCGCAACGCGTGATGGCAAACTGAAGCCGTAGGTATATATAGGAGTTCCGAAAATGACCCATTTTTCTAACTGCTTTAGAAATTTTTCTGTAAAACGAAATGAACTAAGATTTATTTCACTCATGTGCCCCCGTGGTCTTAAGAGGTGCACCATATTTAGTAACAATTGGAGTTATGGTTCAAAAGTTATTAAGGATCAAAAATCGCTAATTTTCTCCAATGTCCCAATAACTACCTCTAAACTTTAATCGATTCTTTTGAAATTTGGAACATATATTGGAAATGTACCAGAAAGAAAAAAAGGTAGTCTCCCCTAGCAATGGTTTCTAGGGGCCTCAATGTTCCATAGCAACCACCGATTAATAAACACTAGAAACATAAATCCAATTGCATATTGT
>JAUYWI010061424.1:0-15838 GCA_034780595.1 Parotoplana pacifica | reverse complement strand
AATGGGGGATATACAAGATACTAATTATCTGTACATAATTTATGTTATTCCTAATTGTACATATAACAAATTATTCAATGTTATAATGATCTTTTTTATTCTTATTATTTAGGGTTTCCATTTTTTTGGTCTAGTGTATATATAACCATTTAGACTTAATTATTTTATTGCGCAATATTTATTTAAGTTTCTAAAATGTCCTATGGTGCTTGACTTCTGGGACACCCGGTAGTGTACACGCCATTGTAAATGGCATTAAATTTTGCGACAAACTATTAATGATTGAAGTTGTGGATTTCGCTAACTCAAATTTCTATTACCATCCAGCCGTCAGTAGCTCAATGTCTTATGGCCAACGATACAGTTAGATATTATCTAGGTTGTAGTATCATTGATTTGCTGAAAAATCGATATCTATTGGTTGCAAATTCATTTTAAATGTTGAATGTCGGTACAATTTATTTGACTTGAAAAAAAGGCTAAACATCCTCCTCCACCTGGTTTATCGTTGTAGCTATCATTGTCTGCTTTGGAAAACCCAATAGACGCCCAAGTGTTGTTTATTATTTCGCGTTTATATGAGATGGTGATTACGTGTGTGTGGTTTACGCAATGCCTAATAATAATCTGTGGGGTTGGTTGGTGAGGTATGTCTGGTATTGTTAACTCAAGGTCGTGCTGACAAAGTACCTAGAATGTCTCAACTTGAGAAGAATGGATCGTGTACCTAATATTGGATCAGCCATAATCATGTGTTAGATTATATTATTGTTGTTACCTAAATAAATCTTCTGCTTTATAATATCTGTTGGTTTACAGAACTGTGGGTTCTACCATTTTATGTATCTATAGATCAATTTCTGTTAGCAAAGTACATTTTATGTCTTTTATTCAAAGATATTGACTATAAGATTTATTGTTAACAACACTACAGTACATTATTATTCTGATATAATATTATAAGGGAATAGAGTAATAAGTATTTGGTCATTAAACCTCATATCATAATTATGATTGTAAATAATAACATTTTAATTTCACAATATATGAACTACTATCTATTTCAAAAACTCTCGTTGTTTTTTGTTTGTTCAGCCATGGACTTCTATAAATAGTGCTATTTATAGAAGTCCATGGTTCAGCTTAGCATATTTGTTTGTTTAAATTGTTGTGTTTTTAATAAAATGTTATTCAGTTTATGATGTGGCATGCGTGAAACTGTTTTAAAAATAGATGCCATTTTAAACAATCTATGGTTCACTAACAATGTAGGTAATCAGGTTTCTATAGCCGAAATATAGTCAAAAATTTGTTTTTTAAATTCTTCATAATCAATTAATTTTTATTCTCCAGCAAAGCAATTGCTTATTTCTGTTGTGGGAACACCCACTACTTTATTCTTCATACTAAAGGTAAACCTACTTTATTACGGACACGCTTATTATGTAAACCCGCTTTTTTAGTTCCCCTAATACAAAGGATTTAATAGATACATTTGTCCTCCAGACTAGACATTTTATTACGTAGGTCCCAAACAATAGAGAGATGTAGAACAACATTACGCCTTATGCTCATAAGTAACTAACATGCGACCTTGGTTGAACCAGATCAGATCTGAAGTAACGATGATGGTCATGATGAACCCACTCCGAAAGTGCTGATCTGAAGTCCCACAGAATTGTCAAAATATCAACGTGTTTCTCATCACACATCAGGGAGGTAATAATTTGGTTAGCATCGTGGAAGGAGTTGACAACTATTCGCACAAATAAAACTGCCTTCTTGTAAGTCTCACAAAAATCAATCACTGCCTGTGTATTTTCATAACTAAAATATTACCCTCACAATGTACTCAATCCATAAGCTACATTAGTCTAAAATGTAGCATTTATTTGTATTATGTATTTGTATATCGTTTTGATTTTATAAATATATTACGTGTGTGGTTCTTCTCTACACACAATTATATCAATACCGTTTATTACGTATGTAAGTCTTCCTGTCCCAGTATATACGTAACAAGCTAGTTTCACTGTACTTAAAAATGGAAAATGTGTAACTTGTGTTAATAAACAATTGAAAATGATCAATAGTATATAGACCATTTATAACATCGGGCTATTAAGGACAGACTAGCCTATGGCATGGGCTAATCGGGTAAATTTAATGGCGAGAAGCACTGACCACTACTATTCCCAAAGTGAGCAATCCAACAAATGTTGCAGACTAACAGAGCAATATCGATCACACCTGTCATATGATAGGGGAGCTCATTATTTAAAAAAATCTAAAGCCAACCATAGAAGGCAAAGAACAATTAATAAAAGATCAATTCGCCTTCCGAGCCGACAAACAGGCAGCATTCATTAAAGCTGTTACAGCAGTGTACTTGAAACAATAAATATGTCCACGTCTATGCGCTTTGGGCGTGGATAAACAATTGTTCTCTCCCCATTCCCACAAAACTGCATTTGAGAATGAAATCCCCACTTTAGGACCAACAGTTTTTCTAATCACAGCCAGTGACCTCAAACTCACCAGAGAGGGAAACACTATCCTCAAGTATGTCAATGTTGTTGGGTATCTGATACTCCACGTAGCTTGCGGAATTCACACACTTCCTGGAGTCACAGCAAAGGCTTGAAATAACTGTTCGGTCGCCGAGGTGATCCTTATTATGGTCATAGATATAGCCGCAAAGCCAGTAAAAGTCAAGGCTCAATTATGAAAGAGATCCAGAGAATCTATGACTTAATCATCTATAATAGGGTCTTTTATGCCTGCCAGAGTTGGGCCCTCACAATCAGTGATGATAGGGCCAGACCAGAAGCTTTCGTTAGACGCATCGGATATACTTGCAGTGACCGAGATAAAGTACGTACATGTTCTCCACCAATTCCTCCCAGAAACACGATGACAATTGTGATTCATTATGCATCTGTTAAAAATATAAACGACTGGGAACAATTTTAAAAATAATGATCCAAAAAAAGTAATGATTTAAAAAAAATAATCAATGACAATCCTATTATTAGATAGGAATATGTGAAAATTGATTTCCTTATTATATAATTTATAGCAATACTTTTTTTATTTGACAAATCTATTGGTTATGTACCAAGTGAGAAATAAAACCATAGATTTTATCCGACTTTGGGCCCAACTGGTCCACTGATCAAAAATGGTTATTTCTTAAATACAATTACCACTTTTAGCAAAAAGATCTATGGATATGTTCCATATAGTGGACAAAGTTCAATTTTGTTGACAACATCTGCCCTGGCAAAAATTCCTGTCATCTTTCTAAGGTATTACGACTACTAAATTTCAGTTCAATCAGATTCACATGGAAAGTATGCTTTTTTAAAGGGGGTGTTTACCTCCACCCCCTGCCACCCAGCATTCTACTACCGGGGAATATCTCTGGTCAGTGTTATACCCACTGGAAATTTTCAGTTTTTTTCTAAATGTGTATACCTATTTAAAAAGAAATGCGCATTTGACGCTTTTTTAAATAGTAAAATGTAAGATTTTTTGCTTTAAAAATTACTAAACAAAATTGATTCATCATAGTTTAATGGTTTTTCTTTTCAAAACACACATTTTTAATAAATGATTTATTGAAGTTTGCTTTGTTTTTTGTTGTGGAAAATGTATGATTATAAGTGTTTGCAAAAATGAGGGAATATATTAATATTGTATCTTTTCAATTTCATGCCTTTTGTATTTGTGTTTATTATTTAACACTGGTGAATAAAAATTAATTTATTTAATAAGTAGATTTATATCTCAGATATTAAAAAGAAAACTAACCTAATTTGTCTGCTGTGATTCACCCTACTCGTCTATCTATGTTTGAAATATTAGATCACGTTCCATTCTGCTAGATTTGTGTACTTTTGATTTCAGTCACCTTACTTAACTTTTAACCTCATTTCTTTGGTGTAACCAAAGATGTTGTAGGTATATTCTAACGTCTTTGGGTGAAACTCTATATGTCTAGCTTAATGTAAATTTATGGACTAAAATTAAATTTATTATTACACTTGTCCCGGCCTAGATGCACAGCAAAATGTGTAGAATCATTCATGAAATTTTAAAGAAATTATGTACATACAACGTATAATTGATTTATTATTTCTAAGCTAATCAATTTTGTCTCTCTTCCTATCAAACAAATACAACTGTATTTTTCTGTCTCGTCATCGAAACTGCTGTTTAGACACACCCATACCAACTGTAAGAAGCTATTCCCCACAAATATAATTAACTGGCGGATATGATAACCTATTTAACGTGTGGCAAGGTCGTTGCAATTTGCTCAATATGTATGCAGACACGCCTCCAAATTGAACACAGCCAACGGCATGACAAAATGCACTATTTCTTCTAACATAAGCGTCAGAGTGACGTAACGCGATTTTGAGCAGTTGCATCGCTTTACATCTTACAAAAATAAATCGCATTTTAGAAAAATTGTTGTTTAAATTTGTGAGAGCAATGTTTTCCGTGCCGGTGATTTTTTGTTCACTTTATAGAAAGAATTGAGATGCTTAAAAGTTTGTGCAGGGATCAGTCCACTGACTTTACTGAGATATTAAGTAGGTAAAATCAAAATGTGAGAAATAAATAGCTAATAAAATTAGAGCTAGTATCGATCTTTTTTATTGTATTAAATGTTTTATAGGCTATGAACCATTGTATCAATGTATCAATGCTATGAACATACATATTATGTACTAACAAAAGTAAAAGACACGTTTTAAATGCTTTATAAACTTCATAGACAAGGGAGTGTTTATCGATTTCTATGTATAATAACACTCTTTTCGGATAGGCATAGATATTTAATGGATCGGTAAGGTCAAATTGGCGATATTTCAAATTCTCAAACCAGGGGGGCGAGGTCCAATTAATATTGTTGATGAATTAGGCAGATTACTCTATGGATTTCGATATTTAATAATGCAAATCAAGTCTTTTGAAACGGTAACCATAGAAATCCAGATTCTCCTCAGATTAGTAAAAAATAAAATTCTCTGCACAACTCGTGCATAGACATTGATTGTTGGATGTCTGTTTTTTTAACTAACCAGCATTATTAACGTTATAACCATAGATCATTTGCCTATCCAGTCGATACAAATCTCAATGCTTACGACAGTTCGTAAAATCTCATTGCAAAGCAATAGGCGAATGTCTGCTGTATTGAGAACATCGCCGCTACCGACAAAACAGCTGAGTGGAGTAGTAGGTATACATCACGCATACCTCCAATGCTGACTAAGCCAACAGCGTCGACCGACAGTATTCCAACGCGTGCACACCGCCTGCTTTCTGAAGTCGCTGCGTGATCACCCAACACTGAGTGGCTAGCGCTGGCTGATGACCTTGGCTGCCATTGTAAACGGGAATTCCCTGCGCGACCTTGAGGGAATAACCACCACCTAGCACGAAGGTAGAGAATGATCTGGGTGATTTAGTGTTAACGATCGTAGATATTATGTTTAGTGTACTGTGGAATTTGGAACGCGTTCGCTAATACTTGTACTGTACTTGCTCAACAACGGTTATATTTTTAGTTTTTTCACACAATTTTATCAGTTGGAATTATGCTTGCTAGCAGTCAGGTATGTAGTTGAATATTTTACATATTTTTATTGTGAAAATTATTTACAGTCGTAACCTAAACATTGAGAAACCACCCCATACTGTTTAAAAGCTATCCCACATAAGTTGTAACCCAAAAACTAAATATCTTATTTCCACAGCATGGCTCTGTGTGGTTTCTCCCTGCGAACTTGTGGTTATTTGATTGTTGTTAACTGGGGTGGTGTGTTTTGTTGCTGATTGTTGTGTTTAAGAGCAATAATAAAGAAACTGGAATACTTTGATAAAAATATATTACTTATCTATATTACTCGCAAATGATAGCCCAGGACAGCAGTTTCGGCCTTGTTGGGCCTCATCAGCTAGACATAATCATTGCCTAAATAATATAAAATGTTCGTATGTTTCATATCAAAGCATAGAAGTAAAAAAAATTTGCCAATTTTGCATAAGAAGAGAAAAAGAAGAAGCTATTGGCAAAAAAATACTTGTTGTTAACTGGGGTGGTGTGTTTTGTTGCTGATTGTTGTAGAGATTACAAGCCGCTCAGATTCTCATGTCACTTGCCGGTGATAACAGCAACCAGAGCTTCGCTTCGACAGACTCGGATGAAGTAGGCGCTCTCTCGGACAGTCGGGATGATGACTTTCATCGCTGCATGAAGTTTAAACTGCACAAAACGAGGAGGCAGCCCAACAGTTTGAACAAAGTCAAGTCGACTAAATTGTTGGAGGTAGGCTTTTGATTTTTTTTTTTTTTAGTTTTATTTTATAATAACGCAAAGATGGATAAGTTTCAGCTCAGTTAAAACTTGTGCTTTCCTTTCAGCTGCTCCAAGAAGAACCAAGTTTGTCGCCCAAGTCTCCCGCCTCTGTGTCTTCCTCTGACAGTGGCATAGGATGGGATCATCCGATGTCGGTGGATTTAGACGAGCATGCCGATCATCAGTCGTCGCTCCCCAATAATCCGCCAACTGTCCCTGGGAACCACTTCCAGTTCCCTGCCATTCAATCCTCGCCGGGCTCCCATCATCCATCTGCGCCGGTGTTTGTGTTTATGCTCCTCAACAACACCGCCAGCCCGGCCACCCCGCAGCACAATATGCCCTCATCGCCCTCCTCGCCTATTTCATCGCCAGTGTTCACAGACTTGAAAACAGTTGCAACCAGTGACACTTTGGAGAATTATTCCCTGTATTTACAACAGCAACATCAACACCGACAACAGCAACAACAACAGTTATCGTCCCCCTCAGTTTGTCCTCCAGACCCCTCCACGACGTCGTTGCCAAATCGAGTGAAGTGTCACCACTGTACCTACTTCAATTGTGACAAGTCCTACTACAAAAGTTCGCATTTGAAAGCTCATATCAGAATTCACACCGGTAGGTAATTTATTAAACTCTATCTTGTGATAAATAGTTTTAAACATTATTGATTACTGAAAAGTAGTGTAGTGTTTATTAATTATTTTAATTATATTTTTTGAAAAAATAGTGGCGATTCAAAGGTCAAAATTTATTCTTTAACAAACGGTTGAACATGCATTTCAAGGTCCAATGTATTATTTTTAGCTGATTTAAGGTCATCATGACCCACCCACAATTATTAAACAAAGTACTCTTGAGTGCAAGTTGTATTTTGGTAGACTAACATTATTTATTGAATGTGGAACGTTTGTCAGGTGTTATTTTATGCAATTTATTTGCGTCATTTTAGGTGAAAAACCCTATCAGTGCAGTTGGCCTTCCTGTCAGCGCAAATTTGCTCGGTCTGACGAGCTCTCTCGGCACAAAAGAAGCCATACAGGCGAGCGACGCTTCCCCTGTGACTACTGTTCGCGACGCTTTAATCGCAGTGACCATCTGGCCAAACACGTTAAACGTCATCAAATGGGTATGACGACGTCACAAACAATTAACGGTATCTAGGACGCCATTTGATAGCATCAATTGGTCTCCATGACAACACAGTTTTGGTCTTTCTCATTCATACGATTTCTAATCCGGACATCACGTTGTTGACAGAGCTTAATTGATTTATTAAATACAGACAATTTTTATATGAAATCTATCAACTTTATCGATTGCTTTGGAACTGCTTAAAAACATTCATATTTCTATAGACGGCTTACTATATTAAGTATAAATTTTGTTTTCTGTGAATTAAGCGTTAGTCCACGCACAAGATGTAAAACAAATTGTAGCTACTTACAATTGCCAACACGATCTAATTTAGCATAATAGCTTGATAGACCTGCTCTGCCCCCTCTACTCAATTATACGTGCCTCGCCTCATTGTACATAATAATATCTATTTCTACGTGTTTATCTGTCGGACCATGATTTTTTTCTTTCCATAAGTTTAGAATGCTGCTATGCTATTGATATAATATGTATATATGCCTACCTAGTATTTATCCAGATTCTATAATTATTTAAAATATTTTTGAACGTTTTTGGGGGGATTAACTTCTCCGCTCTGTATGAGTTAATTATGAGAATTGTTTAAGAATGTTGTTTGAATTGTACGCCAATCTGTACTTCGATTTGGCCCCAAAATTGTTCATTAAAATGGCTTATTACGTACTTGTTAATATTCCAAACTTTGAATTCAGAGTAACAGTACCTACATACAGGGTTTGTCATAAAAATACCTAGCACATTTAGTAAATTCCAAAAAAATAGACAATAAGGGTATGTAATGCTTTTCATAATAACCCTGCTTAAAAAACTAAATTTATGATCCGAATATTTAATTAAGATATTGCGTTTTTTATGACACACCTTGTAGAAAAGTAGTTATTTTTATTTTAGGTATTTTGCAGACGATAATATTGATTGATTTAATCTCACATTTATTTGTACATACGTATGTAGTATTTATCTGTGACTTTATATGATGGTATGATTGGACGCATTTTCAATAAAAATTATTTATCTAAACTTTCAGATGATCTGTTTCATATGTTATGTTTTGGTTTTTCGGACAATAATTAAGTAATCAAAGAAGTCAGAGCAAAAAAGGTTTAAACAGAAAAATACAGCAACAATTTCTATAAAAAAGCAATAATCTGATTTTCTCTAAGTACACAATGTTCAATGTTCAACAATTGTAAATACCCTTTAATTTTGATTGTGGATTATTGCAAAATTGGTTTACACGCAAAGTAAAACAAATCTATCAAATAAACGTTGATCTACATATCTAATAAATTGACTTTAACCATAGAAAATTGCTTATACAAAAACCTTTATTTTAATTTTTTGCAAAAAGTAGTCTCTGGAGCCAGATAAGGCTTATTCTATCTTTTGACAGGCAAAGGTTTGAATGGCCTATTGAAATGAATATTAAAACAATGATTTGTCATAGTTGACTGCGGGTACAAGAAAGCTCTGGGTTCACTCAATGTATAGACCGTCCTGAAAAAGTTTGGTATTCAATTAAACATTTTATTTAGAACATATGTATGTAAATGTACCTATAATTTAAAACCTGGAATTATAACAGTTCTTTGGGCGGATATGCACCTCCAATATCTATTACCATTTGACAATGTTGTGAAAATTCTTCGAACTGCTTACCCATTTTTGCAATGGTGATTAATGGAGAATTCTGTTAATATGAATCCGTATCTCACCAACATCATAAAATGAAATCTGTTGTCGACTAGTTTTTAGGTTTCTGAAAATGAAACGGTCAAGCAGGTTGAGATCGGGCGAATAGGAGGATTGTTTCACTTTTGTGATCAAGAGCTCTTCCATAAAATCTCGGACTGAGTGCGCCACATGAGGTCTGGCATTGTCATGCATCCCCATAATAATCGTTCAGCAGGGATCTGATGCAGACTTTGAAAATAATTAATGCAAATGAACTCAACATATCTGTCAGCATCTTCAAGAATTCCCAAGTAGCTGCAACCAGAAAAATTAGATGCGACGATGATATGTACTTTTCTTGCAGACATTGTCCTTCGAGGTATAACTGGACGTGCTACCGCATTACCACTTCCATCGCATGGAACCCATGTATGGATAGCAGTTGGCTCAGGCCAATATTGATAGTAAACCCATTTTTCATCACAAACGACCAATCTCTGTCTTGCAGCTCTTTTTGATAAAATATCATTCAGTAAATATGTGAAACACTGAAATCTTTAGTAACATCTGGTCTTCACTGAGCCTATGCGGTACCCATCTTGCCACCACACAAGTCTTTCCCTTACGATATTTTTTTATGGACCCGAGTTTTGTCTATACCAAGTCGCCCAGCAATATTTCTAACTGAAACTCTATCATCTTCATCTGTCATTTCTATATACCAAAGCAATATTTTCTTTTGTTCTCTTAGTTAGTGTTCCACAACCTTTTTACAGTTTCCGTCCACTTCGAAGATTTTGTAAATATGTACCGGTACTTGTAAAATTATACCTAATAAGTATAAAATAATTGACCAATTACATATTTTAAAAAGTTCAATGTGACTTAGTAGGTAAAAATACATTGTATTAGAAGGTATATAAATTTAATGTTTTATAATGAACCAGAGGGTGCAATAAATGGTGCTGTAATATGTATTATAACAAACAACGTTAATGTGAAGGCTGTGACTGTACGGAGTCAGAAAACTTTGAAATATTGGGCTCCAATTTTGTTAATAAGTTCCCAAAAAAGGTGAAGAAAAGGTAAATTCACACCAATAAGTTGATTCAAACATAAAAAAAAACTTTTTTTGCCAAACGTCTTTTAGATTCTGATGGTGAACTTTCGGCCAAAATAATTGCAGAGCTTCAAGCATGTGTGTTCGTTTCAGCACTTCATTGGATTGTAAGTCCAATAGTTCCATTTGACATTGCGGAAGAATGTCTTCTGAGAACATGCAATCGGATACTTCGTCAAGTAGGATGACCCATGGATTTTCTATCAATGTAAAGAGAATTTGTTTTGTTTAAAATCAGCAAAACGAGTTTTGAACTATTTGCAAATTTTTTTAAACACTTCAGAGTAAAACCGAGGTCATCCTGTAGCCTTTTGAGTCTTTCAAAATGGATCAAATTTCCAACTAAAAGATGGGTTTTGAATAGCAACACTTTATTTTGAAAAGTAGTCACACTGGTGAATAAATCCACGATCAATTTATCCTCTCCTTGATGTTCAAGGTTGAGTTTATTGAAGTGTCACGACGTGATTTCAGCTGCAAATGCAGACAATTTGGGCAATATTTCGTTCATTGACTGGGGCAGACTATTTCGTTCATTGACTGGGGCAGACTATTTCGTTCATTTAAAAAAATTTATCGACAGTCAGCGTACATTTTGTATGCTTGATAAGTTCGTGATAGTTATGTGTCGTACTCATTTCACACCAAAAAGCCGCTAAATTTTCCTGGTGAATAATGTAATGATAGCTGAGAATGTCATTCCTAGTTTCATTTCTACTTTTAAAAAGTGTTGTGAACCCAACACTGCGTCCTGTCAGAGAGCAAACCTTCATGAGGGAAACGTTGAACCGTTTTAATGTTGTAGATACGGCATCAAAAACATCCTGACTACGTGTTTGGTTCAGTAAGGACACAAGATCGAGTATCTTCGGACAGAACTTGTCTATAAAAATGACCTTTTATTCACCGGTCATCAATAGGCTGCTAACAGGTCTATTACCGCTCATTTTATTATGTATTTTTCCAGTGGCCGGAAAAACATAAGGTTGCGGAACACTGTCTTAGTTGTTGGCCTACAAGAGCCCACGTTTCCTTCGATATCTTCTCTTCCATTTCCAGACTCTTTCACCAATTTCTGTACCCTTATTACTCCAATACAGCCTTCTTCCACATTCTCAAGTAGCTCATGTAATTTTACGCCAGAATAATTGTTTAGTGACAACACTTTGTGAAAAAATCATGTTTTGCTTCTCTAATTTAGCCATGTGTTTGACAAGCTAGCTACACGCTTACTACCAGTAGTGGGCGGAAATTCCAGGAATTATATTAGAAAAATTCCCGGAATTCCCACAGTGTACATCAGAGAAAGTCTAAAAATAGCAAATATTTATTAAACGAAATTTGTCACTGTTGTCAAAAAACGAACTTTTTTCCGGACAGCCTATATTTTTCCCAGGCTAAAAATTGTTGAAAAAAGTTGCTTCGGCTTACGTCAAATTTATACTATACTGTTGATGTTACAGTAATTAGACAAATTGGCGTAGTTCTACCTTTACGGAATGATGTTTTTGTAAAATATTATATTTTATTAAATTTATGTATTTTATCAGAATATTACTTAGAAATAGTATAACTTTAACTGGTGTCCTAAAAGCATTTGCCGATTTAAAACTATATTATGTATGTACAATAATAATACAGAATTTTGGAAAATATTTTTTTCAGTGGCGATTGCTCTTGTTGTTGATGTACCTCGATTTTCTGCAACAGCATTCAGTACTTTATCTTTTATCATTGTCACCTGGGGCAGAAACTGGTCGCCCACTTCTGGATTGATCGTTTTCCAAATTTTATGTGGCTACAAGCTTCTTTTTCCAATAAATAACAGTGGTATTAGCTGGTGAAAGTTTCTGATAATTCTACTGAAATTTTCGCAAACTTTCGGCAACATTTTCAAATGTAATCGTACCAAATGTAACATGAAATGTCTCTTCTTCTATTGTGCATTCCTTGCTGTAATAATCGTTGTATTTTTAATATCGTTGTTGAGTTTATAAATATTTTAGATTGTAATTTCTATTAAAACGATTGAAATGCATTTTGTCATAGAGTTACGCAAAGATGATTTTATAGAAGTAATACTATAGGTGTATAAATTGGTTTTATGGACAATGATTTTATTTCTAGGGTAATTTGGGCAAATGTCGTACACAGAGTAATGTCGAACACCCTTAATGAAATTGCCATACATAGGACGCACATAAATCATAGATATACATTGATATTTAACTTCTCTGGAATATTCCGTGTTCTAAAAATAGAATATCTATAGTTTGGCTGCAAATTCTACCTAATAAAATGTTGACTGATTCATCGATTTATTTGTTCTGTGCGTGAACTAGCTATGAATTTTAACATTTTGAATTTGTGAGTTAAGGAGTGCAAACTGAGTGAGGGTTGTGCAAAGTAAGTTCTCTAATTGTAAATTTACTATTCTGTAAAATTTGATATAATATAGTAAGTAAGCAGGGATTTATGTTTCCGTTAATTGCATATGGGGGGGCGTTCGACTTTTGCCAAGTCGTCAGGGTAATGTCGACAATAAACCATTTTACTAAATAATTGTCAGGGAAATGTTGAACTGTACAGTTTTAAATCCGCAAAGCTTTTTAATCATTTTTTTTAAATAGGTCATTTTTACGAATACCTACATCTTTCCTGTGAACGAAGGACGCCCTTTTTTACGTAAATCGAAGTTACTTTTTTCACCGTTATTTTTCCGCATAGAAAAAGTACATTGAGTAACCCCATGGGCTGTCCTGTGCCCACTGTCTAACTTAAGATAATAATCATTTTTTAATACGACTCTTAATATAATTATGTATTATACAATAAGCCATTCAATCTTGGCTTCTCAAAAGTTTGATTAATCATTTTCTGGTTTACGTGCGAAGATAAAGTAATCCCTGAAGAAAAATCATAACAGTATTCGATTTTGTATAATACATTTTTTTATTGTGACATTTTTTATGATAAATTTTATTTTTAATTTATTTTACAAACATTTGTTGACAACTAGTCGATTATTATATTTAATTTTAAACTTACCTTTTTTATTTGTATATTCTTTGGTTTCTAAAACGTGCTTTCTCTACCACCTGTAGGTATTTCGAGGTTTTTCTTGAGAAGAGCCACGATAAGATGAATATTTTCCAACAGCAGTTATCATAGATTTCAATTTGCTACGTTGATAAAATTAATAAATAGCATTATGGGATAGATTATTTTGATAAAAGTGCTGACAATTTCATATGTATCAATTTGATTATGATTATGTATTACAGTACTTATCAGTAGTAAATAATTAGATATTTTGAAATGTTTCAAATAAACTACATACATCATGACCCACCCTATTTTATCAGCAATAATTTTACTGTATGTACAAAGTATCTTATCCAATATGTTTTTCTTTTCCAATTGATTCGTACTTTAAAAAACTAATTCAATTTCTGTGAAACTTAGCACAATTTTTAAAAATAGTTCGTCATTTTGTGTATCAGTTTCTTGCCATGGTTAAAACTAGTGAAAGATAAACAATCGTTTAAACATAAAGCATATCTTAATCTTCAGAAAAGGTCTAACTTTTAATTATAATATTGCAATAGGGTTATATATATGCTCAGACCATATTCATAAAATTTAGCTAAAAAATATGCTTAACATAATTTTTAGTCATACCCATATTAATAGCTTGATTCAAATTTTAACACAAACTTATATGTAGCAACTTACTGCAGCAAACACAAAATTAAAAAATACTAAATTAAAATCTTAATTAAGCCTTCGTCAGTACTAACACCATAGAAATGAATATAATCCTAAATTAAATAGCTTCAACATAAAAACAACATCTCTTCAAGATCAAATCAAAACTACGTAAACATGTACACCTTGTTCTACACCCAAGCTGAAGCATGATAAAAGGTTTAGTCAAGCTTGGTGATTGGAAGTACTATCTAGTTCATCCGAAAATCAAAATCCATAAAATAGTTCAGTCAGAAATGAAAAATATAAAGAAATTAAAGTGTAAGAAATATGGTGTGGGACTTAGGACCCTCAGCGGTGAGTTTTAACCAGTTTTATGTGTACGCAACCGTCACTCTTCCCATAATCTAGATAGTTTTTAAATTGTAAAAGGCTAATTAAGCACTTGTTGATAAACAAAATGGCCTAATGTTTTTAGCATTTGTATCAAGTTTTACAGCAATTGAAGTCAATTTTTTAAAGTTTGATTTATTTGAAAAGCAAAAAAAATCAATCCCGGTATGTAGTATTTTGATCTTTATTTGCAGTCCTAACTTTTTAATATTTACATCAATGACCCAGATTAAATTTACGAATGTTATGAAAGATTGGCTACCCCGATAACCAAATGATACACGATGAAAGTTGGAACCACAACATTTGTAAAAGTAGTTATCATCTGTATTATTATTTCTATCAACAATAAACAGAGATAAACAATAGGTATTTAATAAAATACACAACAATGGTCTCATTTCACACAAATGTATCCATGGGAAGAGAACAAAGCTCCTCCAAACAACATCACCATAAACTAATGATTATGTAATAGATTCAAAATTAATGCAAGATCGTGAGAATAGAGTAATAACAAAGAGGATCAACTTAAGCATATCTGTTGTAAAGGCGTATATCGATTTCTATATTTGATTACATTTTAATATGGGAAAAATTCTAAAACAATCTGGCGATTTCTGTGTTTGATTTTCAATATTGGAAGAATAGGAAAAATACTTTAAATCTGAAAATTTTTATGTAACCACCAAAATATACAAGAAAACAAATATGATAAATGATAAATGTATATATCAAATTTAGTCTATGCCAAACTTTTTTTAGGATCCATTCATTAGAAAGTACTCTATGTTCGTAAAGTGATTCGATCACCGTGCTAAATAGCGCATATGAAAATCGATAAATAAGGGTTAAAATCAATTTAAATTTTTTCTACTTTTAAAACATGTTTTACAAATGAAAATGGATACGGAATACGGAATACGGAATTTCATAATATTTTCTGGAAAAGTTGATGTTATTGTTGAAGCTTTGGACATATTTTTTTAAATGTGATTTTATCTGTCTGTTAATTTCCATTTTTACTAGAATTGTTCAAAGATAGTCCACAAAATGAATGTATTTTTAAAAATATTTTAATAGATTATCAATTTAGAGATCTTTGTAGGTCAATTGGAAGACACACCAACATTTTGGGACTTCGAAAAACTTGGGAATATCTGTTTCATAAAATGTAAATACGTTTCTTTATAGCGTAGTTATATTTGTTATGTTTGTCTGCGATGGGTGGGGATTTTAGCCAGCAACACTTCCTAAATCTATAGAAGCTGAACACGACCAAGAAGCCATCAGAATCATCTTGAGCTACCTACGTCAAAATCAAATCAAAAGGAGTCACGTCTCTGAATAAGAGGATGGCACGCAAACGTTTCAGTTCATGCCTCCCTTCCCCCATCCCACCCCCCCCC